>BOPP01000112.1:1702492-1755157 GCA_017312745.1 Gryllus bimaculatus | reverse complement strand
GGGGGGCAAAGCAGAGGGGAAAAGCGAAACTGGACAACACCGAGAGATGATAAAGCAAATTCACGACAGTAAAGCAGGGAAGGTTGAGAAATATAAAAAAAACAGGATCTTGACAGTTTCCATCGATATCTTATAGAATGTTTATAGGACATAAAGAGTATATTTGACATAATTTACTTTTACATGTGTACCCAAGGAATGTACTTTAGATAACCAGATTAAATGAATATTACTCTAATATAATTTAAAATTACATGCCAAAAAATACGTTTATGACATTTACAGCAAATTTATTTTCGTGTATAAATTTTCATACGTGTGGTTAATAAAGAAGAATCGCAAAAATATCGACAAAAAGCGTGGTATTTCGTGTTAATACAATACATTATTTTATGTTGTTCCCTTGTGGATGAGTATATGTTATTTTTATCCGAATGTAAGGGAAAGAACAATATAAAAGCGTGCTTAGAAACAAGTCATATCTATCAAGTAGATAAAGGGCCAATAGATAATTAGGATAAATTACCAAATAATGATAAATTTCCAAAGAAGGTAATTAAATTGTAAAATATTAAAAACAATGTTGCAAGAGATAATGAAGCTCTAGAGGGAGAGATCACGGCCCTCAGACGAAGGGGGGGGAGTCGTAACAAGACAACGGTGTGGTATTAGGCGAAGCCAACATGAGAGGAAAGTACATAACAAGAGAAGATGGTTAAATAAAAGATCAACGTGAGATGAATGGAGCTGGAAAAAGATGGGAAGATACTATAAATAAAGATTACCGAAAGATATCGGAAAGATACCTAACTTTTGCTTGAAGTAAATACTTTTACTGCTCGCCCAAAATTATAAGCCACTCGAAAATTTGAGGTAACAACTCTGACGCAATGAAATATCATTGTGATTGAGGGAGCAGGTACAGGCAGAGTAAATGAGCCGAAACTCAGGGAGGGAAATGAAATATTCTACAATCCAGGAACCAGAAGCATTGCCTAGAAAGTACATAAGTAAACGAAAACATGCGATATTATTTCTTGGCAATAATTCTCCATTCTCGAATCTGAGCTTTCATCACAAACTACGTAATTAGTAAACGAGTTACGAGGAACGGCGAACAAAGAAGAAAGAGCAAATCCAGGCTTGAGAAATTAGATCAACCCGATGAAAATGCGCCGCGAATCTGATTTACCGGCCACAAATTCCACACGAAACTGTCGGAATTTCACCCCAACGCGTGAAGCATCAAAGCAACGCACGCGTCGCCCCATCGCAGGTGAGGCAGGCAGGTGCAGCGGGGAACGCGAGGGAAGCGGCGAGACCGGAGCGAGAGCGCGCGGCGGGACAGAATGATGCGCGCTAGGGCTTCGCGGCTTCCACGCGCCCTTCACTACAATCTCATTCCACTCGTGACAGCATTACTGATGTACAGCGGCTTACGGCTTCCAATTCTGTATAGTATCTCGGAATTCAAATAGACAACTAACAGGGAAAACGAGAAAGGGAGCACATAACAAAAAAATTCGCATAAAAATAGATTAAAATAATACAAATTTATTAATAAAAATCCACAAATTTTATTGTCGCAGCAATAGAAAACTTAAGATATACAATTCGTCCTTTTTTAACTTATTCTAGCCCTATTTGAGAGGGAGGATTACAATTAAAACGAATCTCCACGAATTTGTAATTACTTAATGTAAATTTCTTCATCGTGCAATAATGTGTCACGATATATAATAAACACATTTAAAGAAAACAAGCAAAAATCCAAAGCTTAAATTATAAAAAAATAATAAAATTAAAATAATAATAAACATTAAAATAATAAAAATAAATAATAATAAAAAGATTATCAACCACATTTTCATGCTATTCTTCAAATCTAACCCAACACGACCCATTTAAATATCGGAACCTCAACGTATCATTCCCCATGAATCCGCTGCGTTGCTCCAAGCATTTGCTACACCCCTTTCATTTCACCCAAACAATTAACAAAAGTAATTATTAATCTATTAAATTCTTAATCTATTTGTTTTACTTATTCACAAGAAAATAGAGCAATAACCAAAATCGATTCATGCAGCTAGAAAGCACGGTTATAACAATTGTTAAGAGCTCCCTTTCCGGGATAACCCCAGATGCAACTTTTGTAAAGGAAGGTGAATGCGGGAAGATAAAAATAAATTCTAAGCGCGAGCGCGGCGTGTGGCTTCGCGGCGTCGATGCGTTCGCGGCCGCCGAACACCGCGTCGGCCGTCGGCCTCAACGCCTCTCAGCCAGTCCGACTGATGGGACCCAGGTCCCCACTATTTGACTGCTTCTCTCCCGTCACAAATCTATGACACTGAACCCGAAAGAATATTCTAACAATTTATAACTAAACGGATACAATATTCAACAAAACGTGTGCAAGTAAATGTGTTACTTTGACAGAAAAGCATACGAAAATAATTTTAAGATGTGTTTTGTTCACAGATATTGCGAAGCAATTCAGTACACTATTGTCGCATTTCATTATATAATGATATACGAAGTACATAATTACATAATTTTTTTCCTGAAAATACAACTCACTTAGTAAATATAAATAATACAGTTGTAGTTAACTTTTTCGGAGTCTTTAATTCTCGGTTTCTGTTGATCCATTGAACAAATGCTGAAATGGTTCTCTGCATTATTTCTACGAGTTAACTGAACAGCTGATTTTCTCCCTTCTGCAATTGTCCTAAATAGATTTTACCGTTTTGGGCTTTAATTAAACATGATCCCACGGACACGAGCAATTCCAGTTGTATTAATATCCCACTAAATTATCATTTAAAATTCTCTTATCCCATTTCATTACGACTATAAATAATATTTCTATCACTAAGAACCCGAACAAAATATTATTCTGATTTCTTTTGAAGTTGTTCTTTACTATTCAAATTCTTCGCAAGGAAAATCTGTTTACAGACATTTGTGGAAAGAAACCTAAGAAACTGTATCATTATTTATCGAATATTCATGCATTTCCATAACGTATTCACCTCCCAATGGCCTTCTCTCTAATCCCTAACTTGTCGAGAAAGTACATCTCAATACTCCTATCAGCATCTCGTCTACAAATGCACGACACTCGTACGCTGCTACCTCTAGCTCATCAATCACCAATACCCTTAGTTTTCCAATAACTACATCGCTTTACACGCCGTCCACCATGTGGGACACCGCACGATCATCAATTAGCGCTCCGACGTACAGTGTAGCAGAATTATCACCAGCCCTCAGCTATCACCAATCTTCGCGCCACCATCCATCAGACTCGCTCCTCGCCCGTCGCCATCTGTTGCCCGAATGCCGCCCCGACCGGACTTTCGCATACCAACGGCGGCGCCACTCGCGCAACCCAGCAACAATTTAACCGCCGCCCGGTCCGCTGCGGGGACGGCCTCACCCCACCGTTCGACCGCCGACCGCTGAGTCCGCAGACTTGCAACGCCTTCTCTCGCATTTGCGTGTCTTCCCTGGCGCGGTGGAAGGGAAGGGGTCTGCGAGGCCCAGCACGGACGGCAGCTCTAGCGGCGAGTCGGCGCACTAATTCTTCATCCGAGCAGATTAGGGGAATCCCCGGGCGGAAGGCGGGCATTACGCGTTGGAGGCAGCGTGAGCGTCGACGACGGGTAGTAGAAAAAGAGGGGCGAAGTCAAAGAGCTGGAAGAAAAAATTAAAGGGATGAAAAAGCTCAACGAAAAATATGGTAATTGATAAGAGAAAGATAAGACGAGAGAATTGAGAGAAAAGGTAAAGAAAGAAACGCCGGGAAATAGGAACATGAGAACTAAAAATTGAGAATACCATGAGGAGCACATTAGGCGATGGGGCAAAAATATACAAGGCAAAATGTGAAAATTGGGGCAAACCACAAGGGAAAATATTTCAACGTAGACGATAAGGACACTTCGTAAATACTCGACCGAGAGGGAAACTTTATATTTGCCACTTTTCACATACTTACACGTGTAAATCGTGACAATAGAAGCCAGTGGAAGACAAGCGAAATAACGAACGAGAAAATGACAAGAAGAAAGACTAAAATCAAGTCAATAGGGAAATATTGTCAGTCAAGCATATATCAGATAAGGTGGAAAATTTAAGGGCACACACATCAAAAATATCTGTGTAAAGTTGATCAACGGATACGTAAAGTTGTATAACGAATACGCAAATTGTGAGGGAATGGGTGAGATTGTGTAGAAGAGCGGAAAAATCTGAAGAGTACTCGGTGAAAAGAGTAAATGGCGAGGACCACGGTCAAGGGAAGGGCGACGACCAGCAGCTCCGAGGGGAACGGCGACGTCGCAGCTCTGAGCTACGAGTCCACCGGGGGGCCGTAAGAAGAGCGCACATGCCATTACTCCACATTACTTGGTCCCGCATTAATACGGGGGTTAATGGACACGCCGGACGCGGGAAAGGCCGGGCGCGGGCGCGGGGGCGGTGGCGGTGGCTCGCGGCGGAAAAATCCATTAGCGACGCGACGCCTGGCGGAGGACAGTGGGGAGAGGGATGGCCACACGGCCACCGAAGCAGCGTCGCCACCGTTCCTTTTGCGCGTCGCCTGGCCGCCCGCCCACTTACCTCTGTCGTCGGGCCTTCACCGGCAACGTCCACGACCGTACGCCTACCCACCCCGCCCCACTCCTACCAGTCACATTTGCCCTCGCTCAACCCCGCTCGCCCATTCACTCCCCATTCATTGACTCACTCGTCCATTTACGAATGTACCTTTCAAAGATCACCCACCCGCATTCTCACTCATCCCCTAGATACTCTTAAAACCTCACCGCTTGACTCACCCTGTCCAATCACCGGCTCGCTTGCCCGCGTCCTTGTTCGCGCTACATTTCATCACTCGCTCATCCACCCTTCCGTCTTTATGCTGTCCTCGTGGTCAGCTGCTTTGGGGCACGAAGCACTTAAGCATTTTGTTTTACCAAAAAAGCTACATTACGTCCCTCTCTGCGTAGTCACAGTAAAGCTTCGATGTTACCGACGTGGAAGTGCCTTCAAAACCCCTGTGAGAGTCGCCATCGACACTTAGTAAAGAGCTCATAACAGACAATTTGTTACGGTTTTAAAGTAAAAGAATAAAGCTGCCTTTTTGGTAGAAGGAAAGGACCTAACGACACCCTGAGATGCGCCTGTTATCAGGCTACAGGCAAAAAAGAAATGGCCGTCAATGAACGTATTATAGGAAATCAGAAGTAGTGGAGAATTAGTAGGGATTATAAGCGAATATTAGAATTTTACTAATAAGTAGACTTACATAGAAGAAAATACGAGTGTATTTAACGAAGTGAAATCTCTAAAAACTATGCTTTTAGGCATTAAAGAGAAACAACTCTTCAATTATTGAAGAGATTGATAAGTAAACTAACTGTAATATTCTAAGACTTCAAGAAGCAAGAGTGATAATATTGATACTTACATATAGATTGTTAACAATGCAACATACTAAAATGGAAAATGTATCATTTCACCTCTTTATACATCGCACATTATACAAGACTTTCATAGAAAATATCAAATAAAGAGGCAAATCGTATGTTGCCGGGTAAGAACAGTTTACAATACGAAGATTATTCGTCACGAAGTGGTTTGTTACTTATCTGGATCACTTTATTACACAACCTGTGTGAAGACGACTGGAGTCGTGAAGATATAAACGCGACATAGCTGATGAGGTGCTATGCACATAACCGTTTCTAAGCACCCATGAAATAAGCATGCATATTCCATTTCGGGCTCGCCGAGACACGTATAGATGGAAGCCTGGATAAGTCTCTTTATGACACCGCGCAGCGCGCCCCCAAACCCGATCCAAATCTGGAGCCACTCCTATCTGATAGACCTTTCTCCAGATCCCCTTAACGCCCGTAGATAACATCTCCGCACGCGGCGGCGCGCGGTCCGTCTCCGCCATCACGATTTTCCAAAGTCCCCAAATTATGAACCGCTAGACCTTTAACCTGTGCAGTGGCTCGTGACAAGCAGCAAACCCCCTCCCCAACTCACACGACCGTAAATCGAGAAAGTGTCCCCTAGCAGAGACGTATTGTGTGGGCAGTTCTCATTGTCTCGATAAGAAGCGTTCTCGTGTACGACGGATACAGCAAAATTTCTGGCTCTAAATTTCGAGACACCCTGCGATAAACGCGCGGGGCAACGCGCAGACAACGCGCGTCCTCGCGCATCGCCGGCGCGGCGCGGAGCGTGGCGGTGCGTGGCGGGGCGCCGCGGAGCCGCGCGCCGTAGTGTTAAATGTTTTATAGCGGTCCTCGGGATACTTTAATGATCGGGCAGGTCGTGAATACGCTGGCTGCCGACAGGTCGCTTCGATAGCGCGGCGGCGGCGGTGGTGGAGGTTTAGGAGGGGGGAGGAGGAGGAGGAGGAGGACGGCCCCTCGGCGATGCTTCCGATAGAGGCCTCCGCCGGTAAATTCCCGCAGGTTACGAGACACGTGGCGGCGAGCGGGCGGGCGCGCTTCGGCACCGCAGAAGAAGCGTCGAGGAGACAGACGCTGTCGGAAGAGTGGGTGGGGTGATACGGACAACCTGGCGATGGAAGGAGAAGTAACGATGGCGAAGGAGGGGGGGGGGTAAAATGGTGGTTGCAGTGGTACAGACAGCGGCATAAGATCTAGCGGTACTCGCATAAGTGGCCGTGGAAGCGATGGAGATGCGGTGATTGGTGGTGGAGTTAGTGGAGAAGAAATTGAGAATCCTAGTGGCGGCGGCGAAGTTTTGGGGTCAAGTGTTGAAACACCCAATTGTCAATGTGAGAAATGATTGTGGCCCACGTCCCAGCGGAAGTGGTGGTAGAGTAGTGATAGCGGAAACGGACCAGACGTCGAAAAGAGACACGTTAGCTGCACAGATGTAGGCAAAGCAGTAGCATGGCAGACATGGCAGCGGAATGGGATTCAGAGGTGATAGCACAGATGTTGGTTTCAAGGCAGAGGCAGAGGCAGTGGTAAGCAGTGACCAGCTGCTCATGGACAGGCGAAGGCCAATTTGGTAATAGGACGGTGACACCGGCAGCTTGCCGGCAACACTCAGTTAAAATGTAATAAAACTACACGAATGATGGTATCTGTGGCGAAAGGAGACCCACGCGGAGCTCTTCTGCAACTGTGCGAGAAGAAGAATGGGAAAACCGAACGTGTTGGAGTGGGGACGGAGACTTGAACTTCGAGAACCACAATATTGCTTTTACAATGTAGGTGGACATCTTTGCAATGCCGCACTCCCAATGCAGCAAAAATTGTCAATTGGGGGGTGGCCTTTACAGCACTAGACATTGCAAGGGAAAAGTCAATAAAAGAAATGAGTTCCATGATAAGTGAAATAACCAAGGCGTTCTTAATATCAACAAAATACACAATATGAAATGGGAACAGCATGAACAGACTAGAAAACGACGTTCATTGTCGGAAAGACAAATGATTGAATGTTAGACACTAAATGCCCTTTTATGTTTCGCAATGGAACAAGGAGCAAGCCACGCCCCACACAACTTCCTTGCCACATCGAAATATTGGCAAATTTTCCTGCTGCGAATTTGCAAGCTCCTTCCACACTCCCGTTCCTACAGTGACGGGTGTGAAGGACACCGCACCGACGAAAACCTCTCATACAGTCGGAGGTGTCCACCGGCAAAGAGTCGTACACGCGTCCGCTGTGCATTTTACGACGCGGGCATCGTCGTCGCCGTCGTCGTCGTCGTCGTCGTCGTCGTCGTCGTCGTCGTCGTCGTCGTCGCCGCCACCGCCGCCGCCGTCGTCGATATAGAAGAATATTCTTAAGAATGGGATAAAGTGACAGTTCGCGAAACAAGTGAACATCACGTGTACTTCAGAGAAGTAAACACGTGCACCGTCGCGAGTACGCATCTCACATTCAAGACTCGATTTTAAAACAAACATAATACTTATCACATACAAACTAAATTCAATATAATTTTTATTTAAAAAAATATTTTTTACATTAGAGCACAAAGCTCTGCACTTTTCTAATTTCAATTATTTATCGTGGCGCACTATATTTTTGTCGGACAAGGACATCACAGCCAGGGAGCGTCGTAAGTATTTACAAGTTAGCCAACTGCAAACGAACGAATGGAGGAAGGAGAGTCTATTACGTTCAAGGACACGACAATCACAGAATCGTCAGTTATGTTGCCAGCACTAGCTGTCAAATCATCCCATCCTTAAGAAACTTCTTCTGTAGCAGTAGCGACCACTACGTGCGACGCGGGGTGCGCCAACACGCGGCGACGGGGTGGAAGGCGAGCCACGCGGCTACCCGTGGGCATCGGGCGACGAGTTTTATTGGAGGCGGAGGAGGAGGCGGCGGTGGCGGCAAGTTGACCAACGTGGGCGCGGTACAATTCCCTCCCCCCGCGTGTCGATTGTGCACGGGGCCGTCCCCGTTATCTGCGAGGGGATCGCGGCTCACAACGATACGGAATGAAGTTGTGAGTCCAGTTGCGACACCCGGCGGCCTTCGCGACGCGACGCGACGCGTGTGCGTCGAACAGGACGCGAGAGCAGCTGTCGATGGCGCAGGCTCGGAACATTACAGTGGATATTACATTGGTGACACCACCAATGGCAATCACACTTCACGAGGTTGTCCTAATAAATTGGCAGGCAAAACACACAACCTGCGATGGATTTAAAATAGAAAACAAGTAGGATAATATTATGATGAGTAAAATACTAAGAAGTGAGCTTAGTTTCGAATCAGGCTTGATAGACACACTGAAAAAAACAACATGGATTTACTTTCACAGTGACATCATCGATAGCTGCTCGGGTATGTTGATGATATCTGAGTCATACCCTTCACGGTCTTCAAGAGACGAGAACTCAATTAAATGATTGAAAGGGGGGAAATATTTTGATTACATAAGCAGTAAACGCCAAAAAGAGTCATAAAACCGGTCCCTGTATTTGTTCCATGCAAGAATGATGCGAGAGAAATGATAAAGGTCAGATTGAGAAAGAAATTAAAAGTAGATTTAAAGATACGGAAGGAAAACAATCCATGCTACATTTGTCTTACTTTTTTTACCACGAAGTGTAAAATTCTAATTTTAGTATCTAGTTGATAATGACTTCCCTGTTTATTCAAATCATGAATCCCAGTACGCTGCGAGAATTGGATTCTCAAGTTTTCCAATCGTTGTGTTCCAAATAGTTTATTTAAGTTCCTTTAAGTTCTATTTTAAGATCCCGTTGCCATGCAGTTCCTATTCTCTTCGAGTTCACGAATTCAATGGTTCACTTCTGGTCCATTCATTTAAATCAATTTTTTTAAATTGGTTGTCGTAGAGTTCTTATTCTTATGTTTTTGAATAAATTATGTTCGTCCGTCTTTTATGTAAAATCTGTCATTCTCAATCAGAAAGTAAACAAATAAAAATAACGAATACATAACAACTTCAATTGACAAACAAAATTTACACAATTTGGACAACTTCATGAAAAGAAGTAAAGTTGCCGTGGAAAGGCAAACCAATTTGAAGAAAGTAGAAAAAGGAAAAGTAAGTGCGGACCAAAGTGGGATCTGAGCTTTTTGAACGTCTCCAACAAAAGCAGCTGCAGAATTAGGGAGCCCCTCAATGGCGGCTCCAGGACCGAAGATAACATTGAATATGTTGCCCAAAAAATGTACAAAATACATGTACAAAAATGTACATTTTTTTTTATGAGAAAAGTAATATAACGCAAGATAGAAAACGTAAGATAGATATGGCGAAGAATTATTTGTGATTATGCACAAGGCTGATAATACAATTACCGTTAGTATATTAGCAAATGTGTCCATGAAATATCACAATAAATCTGCTTCAATATGTAGTGGATAGTAACAACAAACAGCACTAAGGCAAGTTAGACAGAAGATCTTGTCTCCAAATTTACATTTCCATCCACTCACGAAGAGAATGCGTTGGAAAAACGGCTCTCAAATTATGGAATGCGAAATGCTGTCGTTAAAGAAAAACGGTGTAGAAAAAATCTAAACAGATAACACAAAATTTACCAACCCCCCCCCCGCCGGAATTAATTTCTTTAAAATTTCTTCAAACCCGCATTTAAAGCAATATTCATAAATTTGGATTTCCATTTCACAAATTAAAGCATGGTAAATTGGAGTACGCAAACATTTGTCGAACACTGAAAAAATGTCTGAGTAAAACGTATTTATTGACAATTCCGCAAACACAAGTGCAAATGTAGCCGTGGTCGTATCCACCGGGCCGGTAACAGCGCCGAAGGACGGGCCAGCGATCGGGAACGACGCCAGGCCCACTTCAGAGAGTTGGCCGCCGCTCAAATCCGCCCGCTGTATTTTAACGCGATTATCTGCCGCATTCGTGATTCTGTCGCCTCGGGACCTTTTTCGTGAATAGTCTGTGTCCGAAACGATTCGGTGAAAGTAATGAACTGGTAACGCTCCATGAAACTACAAGAGCGCACTTCGTTTCTCTTTGCCAAAGAATCACTGTGCGGGCCCGGATGGCGGAGATCGCTAAGGGAGTAGTGCCGTAGCGAACTCGGAACGAAGGATCGCGAGTTCGAGACCCGCATTAGGCATGGTTCTATTGTGTTTGTCCTTTCACCCTCATCATAATCACATCGTGTCATCCTCACAGTTACCAGACTGTTTCACGCAATAGTGGTCGCTAATCACCTAGAAGTTGATGCGACCTTAAACAAAAAAATAAAATAAAATAAAAAAATCACTGCGATGCGTTTCGGATTATTCCATAGTTTCGAACACAGTACTTTTGAAATAGCTACAGGAATCGAATAATTTATCATTCCGCTTATACAGAAATTTTCATTAGAAACTATTGAAAAATAGTTACGCTAACTACTGAGGTACTTTTTCAACAAGTACTTTCAGAATTATCAATAATTCATAATTTATACTTTTAACTTAAAAAAGAGATATTGAACATGCCTAGAAACTTCTACTTAAAAGTCTTTAAAATAATCACCAAGTACCCGGCACCTTGGAGTCAAAGGAAGAGAACCAAAACGAGGCGACGCTACGACCATTCCTCGTGGAAATACGCACAAACAAATTTTCATTTCATAAAGCGCACAACTTCAAACACGGCCGTAATCTCACCCTCGAAACACAGCGTAAGGGGGGGAACACATCTTTTTTGCATGTGACACGCCGCGCGAATACAAAAATGTTCACACTCGCGCAATATTTCTTCATTACGCTCCCCCTCCCGGCGGCGCGCGAGCAGTGCGCTCTGGCGCGGGCCGGGCGCCCGCCCTGCGTCACCGGCAGCGCGGCGGGACGTGCAGAATTCGCGCCTAGGTTGCTGCAGAAGCGCCCTGTGTGAGGGATTATGTCCTAGGGGAAAGCGGCCGATTCGTACTTAACTTTCCAGACTGAAACCAGATTCATTCCGAATCAGTGGCTTGCAATAGAAAAAGTGCTGCTCAACAAAACCACGTGGTTTTCAAAAATGTAGCTCGCACACATCTCAAGGACGCAAATAATATGCTTTGGTATAACACATCAATAAATTAAATATTTGAAAGAAAACAGTCTTCACGTATACAGCAATAATGTAGTATAGAATATTCAGTTCTTTACATTACAACGATATCACAAAAAGCTGCTATTCTCTAGATGAATAGAAAATATTTAATGGTGAGCAGTCTGTTTCTTGGAGCCTTGCTGTCACGTGGCGTCAGAAGTGGCGCACTGAATATGAGAATTCAGTCTGTGCGAGTAGGTAGTACAACACAAGCAAATATTTGCATACGTTCGGCAAAATCGAGACTGTTTAAATATTTAGATCTTTCCCGAGTTCCTGGGTACCTAACGAAACCTTTTTCATGGCCGGAGGTCATGGATTTAGGACTTTCTCGTCTCATAGTGTAAAGGACGCTTAAAATAATGGCCAGAACACACTTTCGTTAAAATCTCTGATTTGCGAAATCTGCAATAGTTCAAACTTTTCGTTGTCTTTCCACAATAACTGCAATATTGAAGATTGCATTTTTTTCTTAATGAAATTTGTTTTTTTGAAAGATTGATCTTGAAATAAAGTCATGTAGATTTTCCCCCAAAAATCTTAGCCTTTTGCACGGAATAGAATGAATTCTAAAAACAAGAGTTCAATTAAAAATTGGTAAAGTTCACTTTTAAAATCGGCGTACGGCCCTTTTTTGTTCACTCTGTTGTCGAAAAAACATGACATCGTTATGTTAAAGTTCAGATATATTGGCTTTATCCGTATGGCTCAACATGCAAGTATTTTCTAAATTTCACGTTCATGCCCACTTCATTATAAGTGTTTAATTAAATAATGAACTAACAGAAACGTTTCTGAAAGAATGTCAACTTCACAACACGTTTCATTTTGCACACCCACTCTACCCCCACATTTCCCCTCTGCGCACTGTTCCTCGTAAATCGTAGAGAAAATGGGCTTCAGCACACACTATGTATGCCTTTACCTGCCACCGGTGAAAAAAAAAGTTCCGTAGGATCCTGTAAACTGCAAGGATCGGCTTCCATCCGACGAACACGTAGGCGAAAATAAGGCAAACACGGCACTGAAACCCTGTCTTCGCGACCCGCCTCCATCGCTTTGGCAACAAGCAGCTTGTTTCAGCAGGGCTCGCGGATTTGTCTGGCGTATTTCACGATTTCAGCGTTTCCCGGAAACCTATGGCGGCGGCGGAGGCGTATGCGAGGAAAGTGTGCGAGGGTGCGGAAGAGGGATAGGCAGAAAGGGACGCGCCGGCTTGAAACGTCTGCATAGAAAACCCTCCCCGGCGTTATTTAAAGGGCGGGAGAGCCGCAGCGGTACCTGTGAAATAAAAATAAGCTCTTTTGCGTCGAAAATACAAACGAGCCACTGCCGATGCCGGTTGGCGAATGTTGCTCAGGCAGTGGACAGAAATGAGAAAGAGAGTAAATAGGGGAAAAGGAAAAGTGGTGGGAGTTGGGAGAGCAAACGTGAGACAAGAGGAAGGGTGACATTTGAATGTGAAAGATGCAAAGGCAATAATTTAAGAAAAAGGGTAAAGGAAGAGAACAAGGAATAAGGACAAAAGAATAATACAAAGAGAGGAAACATTAAGAGGGTAAAATGTAGTGTAAAATGATATGGCGAATTAAGAAATAAGCGTGTGGGAGAAAAAGTAACGAGTGAGAGAGATGCGAGTAGATTGAAAGACAGGGAGAATTTGGGAACGAAAAGAAGGAGAAAAGAAAACGAATGAGTAAATGGAAGAAATAACAAAAGAGAGGATTTATAGTAAAACATACTGACATAATAACGAAAACAATGACATAGCATCAGAGGCAGAGAAGGATTCAGCGAGGGACAGAAAAGTAAAACGAGAGCGAACTCAATGCATCAACTTCGCGGCGAAATAAAACGCAACGGTTTACGGTTTCGCGAATCGACAGAGATGGGGCGTTCCTCGCCTTGTTTGAAGCGTCGGCTTTTCGCCAGGTGCGCTGAATTTCTTCGGCAGCTTTATGACTCACTGGACACGAAATGGATGCGGCGGATCCACGTGCGCGTCCGGCCGGCAGCTCACGCGCTCTAGAATCAGCAGAAAGGGGCAATAAGAATAGCATGCAAAGGGAGAAAATGCAATGAGGCCCCAACTATAAACATTCCACTCCGTCGAACGGCTTTTGTGAACAGAATTTTCTCTCTTTGTTTCCTCTCAAGCGTACGTAAAACGCATCAATATATCGCGGAGAGTTTCAGAGAAGATTTCACTGGGTTTCGTTTCTTGCTTCGTCTCACCAGCATGGTACATTGAAATTCTTCCTAGTTCTTTCTCCAAAAAATGAAAAAGTACAAAAAAAAATTATTCGATTTAAAAATCAGAAGTTATGTGAGCGAAGTAAGTTTTCCAACAAAACAGGTAATTAAGAATTAGGAAGCAACGTCGGGTTTTGGATACTAATGTTAGTATTAATTTCACTCATCACTTCCTTGATTCGACTATCTTGTCTTGTCCAGCATGACAAGGAAATATACGATTACCGGAGGGATGGAACTAAACGCAACACCACTTGATAGTCTACAAGTAATAATTTTCAGAATTAAAATGCCAGACAAATGCTTATTCCACAACTAGATCTCGCAATGAGCAGATTTTGGCCATCAACATACGCCTCGGAGCTACATTTATTTTTTTGCCTTTCTACGTAAGAACTTAAGATTAATTATAATTGTGCGACAAAAATCGGCGATTTTTTGACAAAAACGCTTATTTCCGGGATCTGGAAACGAAAATCAAGATGAATCTTGTTCCTCTATCACGTTGTGCAGTCAGAATTCATGTTTTGTGGGTCCTCGATATTGAAAAATCGATTGACGGCAAAACATCTGTCCATCTGCCGTCTGTCCGTGGCCATCGCTAGCGCCTAAACCTTTTTGGAGGTACTTTAAATGAAGCCTCAACATTTTCGAATTTTTTCCAAAATTGACTTTTTTCTTGTGTTTTTAGTATAAACGCTTAAAAATGGCGCGGGTGTAATTTTCGTTGAACTCTCTAAATTTTCAAGGTTTTTTCAAGAGCTCACAAAAGTGATTATGCCCATGCGAGTACTTGGTTTAGCAGTAAAGAGCTTGAATTGCATGAGCCAGAATTCAAATCTCGGCGCAAAGATAAAACATTTCTGGTTGGAAATACTTTTGCATATGTTAATGTAGTAGTATAATATTCCGTAACCCAAATAACGCGAGAAAGTTTCTAGTATTGTAGCGCTATTAGTTAGTTAATGTCTTAGCTCTGAAAAAGCGATTTCATTTACATACACACGCCACATATATTCAAAAATTTAATTTTTACTTACGAGAATGTATATTTTATGACACTTCCGCCGAAAGGTATTACAAAATGCATGACAAACTCTGAGAAATGGCACTTTGGTTCTATTTCATTTTACTCGCAATATGTTCAAAATCGTTCTTATTAATAACACCTTCAGTTTAATTTCTCATGAAGTTTCTTTTTAGGAATTTAAGTGATATTGGTAACTGACATTGTAATGGTTCATTGACAATTCTCAAGACATGTTGCAGCATGTCGAACACGTTCCATGGTTCCCTTTTCAATTCTCAAACAGGATCCAGTTGATGATGTTCAGTTTAATTATTTGGAGATCTGTTGGGTACGCTTCAAAGTCATTTGGACAACACAGTAAGATTTTCGACCTGTAAATAAAACTTGATACTAAGTAATTTAGGAGAATACGCTGTATAGGTCTCTAGTATTTTATGTTATATTATAAATTAAGGACCAGAGACCATGTGATATGATTTCTCTTTACAATTTCCGAATCAGTCAAATAACAGAACTGAACAACAACAACAACATCAACAACAACAACTTAGTTTCATATCACATTGAGTGTTTGTAATGAACCGATACTTTCAGTTTGATCCATTGTCTCTGTTCTAAAAGAGACTGAAATTTCTAGGAATTATTTAGTTGGCCCCGTAATGGTTCCTCGGGTTCTCAATAAATTATTACTATCGTATTTACCGCCAGGGAGTATTGCAATAACGGTCAGTAATATTGATCCAGCATTTGAGGCTTTCGTTACCCGGCTAAGAGAATATGGGATATGATAAGGCTGGAACTGTCGAAGGATTTCATTCTGCAAAATAGTACATGTTGAGGTGACAACACGCATCAGAATGAACTCGAAAGAGATCAGTGATTATTGTACGATCAATGCGATAATTATAAGTTGACGACTTATCGTTGCAGCACTAGCAGCGTCACTTGACTGTAAAGGAGACAGTTACCCCAGAGACAGATGATTCCGCGATAATCGCCAGTGTGGACGACGAGGTCCGTGTCGGTGTCTAGCGGGTACTAGCGTCGGGCGTCAACCATGTACCCGCGCGTACGCGTCAGGGAGCGTCGCGTTGGCGAGGCAATCTGAGGCAAATTACCCACGTCTCCGCGCTGTGCGGCGCGCTCGGGCCCGCGCCCCGAAGGCGGTCGGGCTTTTTGTGCGGGGCGTGATAGATCGGGCCTCTTTGCGCCACCAACGCCACGTAATTACCGGAGAGGAATTTGTAACGCGCGTCGCCGACGCACGGAGCAAAGGACTGTGAGAAAGCCGCAAGTAGTGAACCGAGAGAATGGAGGCAAACGCTTGCCGGAAATGTAGTAGGAACGCAGAATGGCGCGCCGTGGTAAAAGAAAGGAAGTCTCTCGCTCACTCGAGTCAAAAGCAATTTGGTTTACCGAACTATTATTCGTTCCACGTAGGTTAGAGGTAGTAGGAGTGATTGAAGTTATAGATTTGGCAGTTGTAGCAAAAGTGATCCTAAATAACTTATGTACGAGTATATTATTTTTTCCTCCCATTGCATAATCCTGCCACTTGCTCGATGCAACCAGTTGCGCAATGATGCTCTTTACGATACAGATTTCATTATGTTACAGGTTCTTGGGCAATCACAGACACGTTTACAAGCCAAGTATTAACACTTAATTAGAATCGTTCTAGTAAATGTTTCATTCGATTGAGTAAATTGAAATTGTATTTAATATTACATTATGCTTGTCAGTTTCAATTTATTTTATTGGTAGTATTTTTTCGTGAAATATTGTTTAAAATAAATCGCATCATAATTTACTTTGATCCTATTTGACTAGCGCAGTACTCCCTCGAATGCGGACTGGTAACCAAAGCCACCTGTAGCAGGAAAGGGTAAGGTTAAAGAGCAGTTCGTTATGGCCTGATGGCCAGAGTTAAAATCTGCATGTCTACTGCCACAAACCGATTCAATGTACACGTTTAAATTATAAAAGTTACCATTCGTTGTAGAAAAATTACTGTATGAAACTCTATGTAATGTGTATTAATACAATCGTGTGAAGTTCACGATGCAGGCTCGTTCTTCGCTCCTATCATAATACTACACTCGTGTATTAATACCTATCTTTACAGCATTTTCATAATGTATTATTATAATATAAACATAAATTAAGAAACACTTTAGCAAGAGCAATCCGACGGGCATTTTTGTGATTGTGAAATGTAACCCGTGGGGAGGGGGCAGGGGATAGGAAAACATCGACGTATCAAAAAGAACAGCAACGGGAGTAAGCGAATGCCTTTCACGACTAAGTCACAGCATTGTTGTTTGCCTTAAGACGGTGCCCGTCAATTCATTTTCGTCCCTACACCGCCTTCTATACTCTTTCCGATCATTAGCGTTGAGGAAAAAACGTATGTTTTTATATGACAGGTCCGAATGCTCCATAAAGCACGTCAGATCCTACAATACTTATATTTACAGACGCATTAACGTTTCGGAATCAGTAATGGCTCATTCATTTCGGCAGTTATTGTTTTGCTTTAAGTACTAACAAAAACTGCATCATTCAATAATTGTTAGGTTAGCGTTTGAGATATGTATCACTTCTAAAACTTTCGAGCGAGAGGGCAAGAAATAAGACCATTCACGAAAATATTAAGTCTGCTTCTTGGAACGACGCGCGAGGCAAAAACAGCGCGACCGTTTCCAAACTGTCTCCAATGACTGCTCCCCGGCCTCTTCGACAGTGGCATCGTGAATCACAAGGTATTCACGGCAGCTCGAAAGCATGACCAAAGATCTCCGGGGTGGGAAGTTTCTCAAAACACCTTACGTGAATAATATTTAAACCAACTCTAAAACCTTCAAATCCGGAGCAATTTCATATACTATATAATCGTTATATCTATTAACTATAAATCAATATTCTCTGTGAAATTATACGTTTTGCTTACGAGTTGCGTTCAATGTTTTCCATTCAATGCAATGTTAAGCAGAAAATTTACTCTTATAAATGTTCTGTAAGTTCCTCCTATAAGTTCATGTATATCGGCAAACAACCTTGCGTTTATATGTACTGTTGATACAGTGAGGTTAACAGCATTCTTTCAATAAAAATAGCATAGTGTTATTTTGTACTCTTCGTGTGATTAAGATGATTTGTGTGATCTAAAAGAATAGAATTAAAATTCGACTTAATCATTTACTTATCTACTTCAATATTTATAAAACGATGAAAAGTTGGAACATTTGGATAACATTTGTCCCGTTTCCCCATGGTTACGTCCTTGAAGTGGGAACAGAGCACCGCATCTCATTGTCTACCGGGAGATCGACTCCACGAGAGGTGAAAGACGAAAGCCGCGGTAACCCGGACGGGGGTGAACTCAGAGCTGGGTCACTCTGACGACGGTAATGAAGAGCGTACGCGGAAGGAGATCCAGCAAGGGACAGTGGGCGTCAATAAAATCGTATTACGACATATTCGGTCCAATACGCCGCAAATGGATATTTCAATACGAAACTGGTGTGTTTAGGAATTGAAGAGTATAGGAACAGCACATGATACAATGAGCTATTTTGGTGATTTCATTCCTCAAAACACGAACCAAGACGGTATTAATAATAAATGAGCATGTTCAATAACATTATCTTTCATTTTCGTGGCAGATATAATACTCTTATCAATTAACAGAACATCGTGCAACATTTCTGCACATGTAATTAAGATCGCTGCGGCGGTTACAATCACCTGGAGTTACTTATCTTAAATCAACCTCGTTCAATTAAGGAGCATTTTGTGAATCTAAAGCACAATTACCATGATACAAGAACAAGGCGATATCGCTATCATTTCCTCTACAATAATCTAAAGCGATCCCGAAAACACGAATGAAATGCATTGCCGAATATAGCAACTCCTTGTAAAATACTTTGTCAAAGAGGTAATACTCCTGCTTCCGCATTCACTAAGTTAGCGTATGCCCACCAAGAGCTGCAATCCCGCCCACCGTGAAGCTTCGTGGCTGCGAACCCACGCTTAATTGGCAGCTGAAAGGCGGCGGTGAGCGCGCAGTTAATGAGCACAGGGCGGCATTCAGCGGCCAGCGCGGGCAGCGGCGGCGGCAGCGGCCGCGAGCGCTCAATGCGGCGCCGGTATCTCTCTTACACGCTGCTGCGCCTGTATGCGGCTACCCGCCGACCGAGGTGCCAAGCGGAGAGCCCGCCATCCTCGCTTGCCCACGGGACCCGCTCCCGGCCGGCCTGGGGTTGTCTATTCGTCAGCCAACTAGCTGGATTGCTCATAACTCCCTTGCCCTTCTTCCCTCACTAGCCGATGCGTACAACTCATTCCATTCGCACATCGCAGACCCCTGGTACCACCCAGTCAACTCGCACCACCCAGACAACTCGCACACCACCCAGACAACTCGCACCACTCAGACAACTCGCACCACCCAGACAACTCGCACCACCCACCCCGCTCGCACCGCCCAGCCCGCTCGCACCGCCCAGCCCACTCGCACCGCCCAGCTCACTCGCACCGCCCAGCTCACTCGCACCACTCATCTAACGCGCACCTCCCTGTCAAAGCGCACAACTTAGACAACTCGTCCAATCCAGCCTACTCGCTCGCCCACGAATATATCTGGTCGGTATATCCCTCCTGGTATCCTGACCATTCTGCAACCGTCTCTCTCACCGCGCTCGTCGTCTAAGAAGCCTTATCAGAGGAGAGGTGTCGCGGTGACGCGGGCGAAGGACGACCGTCGTCACATCCACCCCATCCCCTCTGTGCACCAGCCCTTCTGAAAGAGCCGCCCAGAAACACGGCCGAGGACGCGCCGCCGCGAGAGCGGCCTATTCAAAGCGAGAAGGTAATTCATCTGGCCCGCGTCCGCTCCCCTCCCCTCCACCTGCCGTGTTCCGTGGCCGCTCCTAAGAAGTTATCCGCCACCAGCGCGCCGCGCCACCGCTTCCGGAGAGGGACAGACTACACAGAAGGGCGCCCCAACTTGTAGGAACGTATACAGGAATGATACATCGCCGATCCTCGCTCCAATAAGTAGCGACCTACGGGGGAGGTCAATATCCAGCGGAATTAATCGCCGCCCATTTTCCCTCCACTCGGAAGGCGCAGAGGCAGAGTCAGCTAGAGGGGAGTGGGAGTGGGTGCGGAATGGGGTGGATGGCAGTGGGAAGGGGGGGGGAGATGAGTAATCGCGCTGAACCTCGCGCGGCCCCTTCGCCGCGTAATTAGTCTGGGCGCGGTCTGCGGCGGAGGCCCGCCGTTTTACACGCGCAGGTAACTTCCCTTTGGCTTTAGCCAACCGACGCCGGCGAAGTTCAAAGGCGCGCGGCGGGGCGGCGGCGGGGCGGCGGCGGCAGCGGCCGGCGGCGGCAGCGCGGCGGCGGCGGCGGCGGCGGCGGCGGGAGGTGGTCGCCCGCTATCGACCGCGTTGCTGAATCAGATGTGTGCGCGCGCGTGCGGCGGGAGGGGGGAAGCGAGGTGGCGGGCGTGGACGGAAGGAACCCGGGCAGGGAGCGCTGGGGATGCCAGAGACCGGCTCGACACGAGGCTCCGGTAGCAGTGGTCGTGATGGCCCCGATGGACACAATGAACGTTTGGATGGTAAATGGCAATGTGAAGAAAAAAGGGGTAGGAGATTTGAAAAATGCGCGTGGCTTGCCAAGAGGATTTTCTGAAATTTAATAATAATATTTTATTACTTTAATATCTACATATTTAAATTAGCAATGAGTAATGCAAATATTCATTAAAACTATTAACATAATTGACTAATAAAAGAATACATTAAAAGTTGCAAATACATACTGTACCTTAACTGAAATTCCACCAATTAGTTTTAGCAATTGCTTTAATGATTCTAACTTGTTAAATCAAGATATTTAACATAATTCAGACAAAAACCGAAATGGTATCACTATGTTAAGCAACGCATCTGTTTGGACGAGCGTTTTACGACCAACGTGAATAGCGATTGTAGTGGAACAGAACACCCAAACTAATTCAACACGTCGAGAAATTTCTCGTGGGAATAATAAATATTGGAAGAAAAACAGGGTTGTTACAGGAGTGAATTAAGTTGAAGATACTAACAGAAAGAACAATTAACACGTCTTAAGTCAAGCGAGTTCCACTAAAGGCAATATTTCCCAGAGATTCAGGTGTTGGCCCTAAAATCAATGAATTTAATTCAGGAATTTCAAGAAATAAGTGGAGGTTTTGGCACAGTCCTGACAAGAGAAAAACGACTGTTCACCGTGAAATGTAATAGTGTCAATTCACTTCAAATCAAGTAAAGCAATATGTTGCACTGGAGAAAAACGTTTAACAAGAAATCTGAAAGAAACAATATGAAGTAAAAGACGCTGCATGTGTGACATTTATTTTCATGATTTCTCTAAGGCAGGGAAGTGAAATTGAGAAACGTTGTCACAGGAAATGCACTGGTTTATCGCTCACACCATTTAATGTGAGAAAACGTAATCAGAGTGAAGGGCAATACACATACCATCAGAATGAACCAATGTTAACTTTAGATAAGAAGAGGAATTATTCCATGGAATGAAACAGCATGGAGGACGACGATGTACAAAACAAGTGAAGCGAGACGTAGCTTTATACTGATTCCCTTATTTACATGTTTTTTGTCAATATAGAATTTCACCGTTAGAGGGTTTAAATTACGATATGACGAAACTTCGACTGAGTGAGTAGAATTTGGGGATTGATCCGGAAGTGTCGGAAACGAGAGCATGTGACAACACACCCTATGGAATGTAGCGAGGCCGGATTGGAGGAGAGCTCGGGCCTCCTAAAGACGGCGGACGCCCGCCGGGCTCACCCGGGGGGTCTGTTTGGGGAGCGCACGTAACTGCGTTTGACCCTGGGCAAACAGCGGGGGCCGGGCACGGACCGGACGCGCAATCAGCGCCCACCCGCCCCCGAGCGACTTGTGCTCCCAGCCCTACCCCAGAGGCCGTGCATGGGCTCTCGCTCCAGCCGAGCGCTTTTCACACTTCCACCTTTGCAACGGCGATCGACTCATTACAACCAACCTATGAGAAGTAGTGAAATTAAATGCAATATTTCGTAGTGAGACTTACGCTGCTTCTGTCCTGGAATTGGAAATTTCACACACACGCTCTTGCAATTTGCGATTGAGCCGTAATTAACAATTAATAAGCTCTCCAAATCATGATCACCGTAACACGAACATGTCAAAATATTGTGTCAAGAACGCCCACCTTAAAAAAATCATCAGCGTAGTGAAATGGACTAATCTAGCAAGTACTCGCAAAATATCGTAATTATTAGTAGTATTGCAAATAGATTAACCTTTATCAGTTTTGTGCATTTTAAATATGTTTGAATAATTTTTCAATTCTTTAAATCGAAACTGTGATGTAGCGTCCCACATTAAAATTTAACGGGGAATTGAATAAACATTTTTTCAATTACAACTTTTTTCCAAAATATAATTTACGAATTTATTTTATTTAAAATGTTGAAAAGCTAAATGTGTAACATTCAACCCTATTACGAATGAGTACTACATTTTTAGTATACCACTTATTTTTCCAATCTTTAATGAGATAATTGAGTATATCCGTACGTTACAGCATAGAACTGCTGTTGAGTTGACGCATGAACATTCTTTAAATGGCTTAGAAATGGCTTAGAAAAAATAGAACTCTCTATTTTGAAAACTCTTCGTGCTAATAGCCCCGACCACTTTTTCCCTGCCTAGCAATTCACACTATCGTGCCCTGGAAACAACTTCCGTTTCTCCGAAGAAAATTCTAGAAGGGTTATCATACTATCTTTAATTGTATAAAATGTATTAAAGTAAAGACAATTAATTTTTATAATTGACGAATTGTGTAATTAATAGCGTTTTATAATTTTTCGAATTAATTGGATATTTGTGTTTGAAGTGTTCCGAAAGTTCGATGGTTGCTATATGTGAAGGAAAATAACTACACATTTTGATTTAATATTCCACTAAGGTGAAGTATGGTCATGATTTGCGGAAGATATCAACTTTTTTGGATTATTAACCTGCGTAATTTATTCTAAGTTTGGAATCGAATACTTTGGATACCACGAGTGTGCTTCAATTTACACTCTCAATATTGCCAGGCACAAATAGCAATTTTAAAAAGTTGATCATTGAAATCCATTTGAAAGAATTGAAGACACCTCCAGAGAGAACAGAACTCCAATAAATTTTTGAAAAAGTTGATTCCATCAATTTATTAAAGAAAGATATTCACACTACCTTAAGAGTGCTGCAAGCATGCAAGCAATCAGAAATTTGAGTGTATTTGTCCAACAAAAAATGTAAACATCTCAAAACGGTACAGAATTGAAATAACGTTCCGAGAGACGAAATAGCTCTCGGAACTTAGTGGCGAAGTCGCTCGCCTTTCATCACTGAGGTTCCGGGTTCGAATCTCGTGAAATCCCCGTAGAACCCAAAGTGAAATTTGTTACGAGAAAACGAGTTTGCGTGCTTCACAGGGTTTTACAGGGTTTCAACAAGTTTGCATGTCCAACCCCTCTGAAGCGTCCTAAACCTTACCCGTATCCTTATTCCTTCCCAATTCTTACCGATGAGTAAATGACGCAGGGCGCGTGCGAGACGCGAGCGTGAAGCCACTACCTGTCGACGATTCCCTGACTTCACTGTGACTGACATGACGTGAAAATACAGCGGCCCTGAGATCCCGCTTATTAACGGAGGATTACTCCAGTGCGCTCAACGCTCTTTACGGGGTTTGGAGACGCATTGCGTCGATATAGACGCAACAAATATTTAAAAAAATAATGGTCACATAATAGCCCAATTTATTTGTCATTTGAATACAGGGATGGTGAATATCGCACGCAGCCTTCTGCCGCTGGGCCACCTCGTTGGAGAAGCTACGATGACTGATTAGGGCAACCCAGAGACCCGGCACTGAATGATACTCCTCTGCGCGGGGGACGAATTAAAATGAAATTAGGTGCTCTGATGTATTCGCACGGGATGAAACTCGTACCAACAAGTCAATTTGATCCAAGAGGCACTTAGTACTGACGACAATTAGTATAATGACCGACAAAAAAATCTTTTGACTTCACAAAGGGGGCAATCTGTTCAATCTGTTCAACGACAATGAAAGTATTCTTATTTCTACCAACAATGTGTACAAAAATGCCCTATAATGAACATATAATAGTAATTATAAATTCTGTTTCAATGCTATGTTGATATTTCTGTCATTTTGAGAATTTATTGCAAATCTTTCTAAAGAATTTGAGGGCTTGAATTATTTTTTCGTACATTTCTGCATTTTTTCTTTCTTTCCACATTGGCAGTATTGGCATAATCACTAATCTATATGTTAATGTTCATGTCTCCAGTTTAAGCTCTTACCATTCAAGGTATTTGAAACGCAACGTACAGCAACGCATTCTAAATTAGACAATTCGATAATAGAATACATGCTGCAGCTAATCTAACAAAATCATAATTTATCCAATTACACATTTTTTTTATATTACACTTACAATTTATTATTTTTTTTCAAAGCGTTCCAATCTTTTATTATTTAAACTGGTTGGAATGGCCTCAAAGAAATTCAGCAGTTTTCGTCTCAAACTCTGACAATATACCCCGAAGCAACATCTCTCCTTCACTCAGGCGAACACTCAAGCCACTGCCGTTTTCATCAATCGGCAAAAGACCGAGAATACACCGCCACGCAACCCACACCGGGTGGCATATTGCACCGCAATGCTGCATCTCCCTGGGAGCGAAATTTACCTCGCGTAAACAAACCGCTCTTCTCTTACGAAACGCGAATCCACCGAGGCCTTCGGGGAGTGGGGCGCAAAGTGTCTCCGGCCGCTCGCAAAGGCACTCGCATATACGACTGCTACAAGCGTAACGTGAGCGACTCCAAGCGGCATTCGCAGCCGCAGAAGGCAGCCGTCAAAGCCGCCGCCGCTCGCGACGCCCCCGCACGCGCCGCGACTCCGGCGATGTGCCGTCGCCTGCATGCAGGGCGGCGGCGGCGGCGGCGGCACGGCTGCGCTCGCAGAAGCCAAAAAGGCCTCGCGCAAGCGCATGCTAATATATACGGCACTGGGAGAGCCGCACGGAATAAACACAGCCCGCCACTCCGCGGGCCCGCCTCGGCCCCGGCTTCCGCCCCGCCACCCCCGCTCCTCCGTCGTCACGGCCTTCATGCAGCCCGCGCAGCAGCGGCGGCTGCGGCGTTCGCGTTCCCAATAAAATATTCGCCGAGCCGTTTGGGAATACAGCGAAACTCTCCTCCAAATTGTGTACCGTATACTTTCGGAAACGAGCTTATTCAAATACGCCATCAAATTTTTCGCTAAAAGCCTTTCCCCGGTTCTGGCCGCAGGGAGACCGGTGGGGAAAGGAGTCGGGGGAGACGAGGGGAAGAGAGAGAGAGAGAGAGAGAGAGAGAGAGAGAGAGAGAGAGAGACGGAAAAAGAGAGATGGCGGGAGAGTTCACAGTGGAAAGAGGGGGGACGGGAAGGGGTAAGGAAAAGCTGGCGCATGGCGGTCCCTTCAGGAGTCTCGGCAGGCGATGTTTGAATTTTAAATGCACTCATTTGATGGAACGGGGTGCGCGCGGCGGTGGAGGAGCTGCGTGGAGACGGTGAGAGCAACTGTCGTAGAAATGTGGCTATGTGCCTGGCATGAGGGCGAAAGCTTGTGAGGTTGCGTCGTGCCGGCACAGAGGAAAGACTCATCTCTCTTCTCTGTGGTGCCAGACTATTGTAGTGGAAGGGACGATGGTCGAAATTGGAAATGCAGTGTTTGATAGGTGAAAAGAATTATAAGAGGAGACGGCGAAGGTTGGCGAGCTGTAGAAGAGAGATCGCGGCGGAGATTAGCAGGGGATCGCATTGGTGAAGAATTCTAACAGAGAAAGGTGGCTGATTATGACATGGAGAGCGAGGAAACGGGGCTGAACGGCTGCGGCGGGAGACGATGGCGGCGGGAGACGATGGCGGCGGGAGACGATGGCGGCGGGAGACGATGGCGGCGGGAGACGTTGGCGGCGGGAGACGATGGCGATAGAGAGGTGAGGCAAGTATTGAGGGCGGCGAGGCAGAGGGGTTGTACACGGAAGGATGCGGCAGCATAGCACGTAGGGGGAGGGAGTGATGGTAGCAGTGGCTGGAAGTGGAAACAGCAATGCCGGCGTAGAGAGGGATACAGTGGCAGCGACGAAGGTGGCACTGGTAGCGGCTGAGGGTGCTGCTTGCTATGCCCAGCTCGCTCGCCCCGCCTCCAGCCGCCTCCGTGCATAATGCCGCGATTTGCTAATGACCCCGCCCGGCGCCCCGCCCTGTCTCCTCCCCCTCCCACTCCCCGAAGTCACGCTCCGCCGAGCTACTTTGCTCAGCGCCGAGTTCCAATGCCAATCGCCCGCGCCGCAAACGGTATTTCAAGAAATCCGCAACCGAAGGCATTCCCCAGCCGACTTGGCTTGCGCGCGATCGAAGCCGACTTCGATTGGCTTCCCGAAGACCAGTTTTAATATATAAAGGCGAATTTTAAATGGAGGGAAGAGAAAATATTGTACTTGACGGCACGTTATTTTATAATCGTTCACAAATGAAGCTCGCGACATGTTTTTGTTATTTTCTCAACAAAAGATGCTTCTTCTGAACATATCTTTCATGTACGAATGATAAAAGTGAAATAAAAGAAGTATTTTCTTAATTAAGAAAAAATAGAAAATTTGAACTAGCTTACTCTAGAACTGACGTAAAAGAATAAAACAATACTAGAGAAAAGGCAAGGGCATGAACACTCAGAAGATCGTTTGGTACATTGCAATTGTGTGAAGATCGTTAAAGAAATAAAATTTCCGAAGTTGTAGAGCGTAATAGTTTAGAAAGCGTAATATTGTAATTATAGAGCGTAATATTACCATTAAATATCATTTATAGTTGTTACTATTACAGCAGGTTTGGAATATATCAGTATATTTTTCGAAAACTTACATTTTTCTTCAATTTTACAAAGTAGTTTCAACATAAAGTTCGAGAATATAAAACGTCTCTAGGGCAAATATCATTTTATCCAGATTTTAAACAGATAAATTCATCATCATTATACTCGCTCAACTACGCGTTCAATCGTTTATCATAATGTCGATTCAAAGATTAAGCGCTCACGTGGTTCATTGTGGTTAAACTAAATGTGCAGGTTTAACATAAAACCTTTTTAACGATTCTACTTCATCAACAAGTTTGCTGTGTCCGTGCCGGCCCAGATACATCAATTTTACAATAACAGCACAACATAGAGCAATATTTTCTGGTAAATTTCACGCAGTCCGCAATAAAGTACATATCCCTCTAAACTGAGGGCTGTTCAGCGTAATAATAAGCCGCAATAATCAGGGATGACAACAGAATTCCACATCGCCATAAATAGAATTATGAAATGAAAGTTCTATTGCATTGCAGTTTTATGACACAAAAAAGAAAGTTAAATTTCTCATTTTGCAGGACAATTATTTATTTGCTTTAAATATTATAAGTTAGTTGCCAGTGAAATAATGATACACCCAAAATTATCGGAGTACAACAATTTTTGTCTAAAATTATTTTAGATGTTTCGAATCAGTTTTGCATTTGTGAAATATTGAAATAATAATTGCATTGCAAGTATCAGAAACGAATATACATGCATCAAATAATAATAAACATAGTACCAATAGATAATGTCAATAGCAATAATTAATATTAATAATAATGATAGTAATAATAACAAAATAATAATAAAACCATAGATTTATAAAAACCTTAATGTGTCCGTAAATAAAAATAGGCATATTACCCAGTCGATAACAATAAAATGCCACCTATCAAATCATTCATCCAAAAAAATACAGTTTCGAAAGGGTATCTGATTGAGTTTAGATATGTCAATAAATCTAAACGACCGTGGCAGTTAAAAAGCGACCTTAAATAAATATTTTTTATCTAAAAAAATCTTAATGAACACACAAATTCTCATCATGAAAAAAAGTGCCCTTCCTGATAGATTTGTTCTCTTAAAAACAAATTAAAGGAACCACACTGCTGAATTTTCTATTAGATCACAAAAACGATCAACTTCGATAACCTGTAATTGAGTGCCAAAACAATCCATTGCCTGGAGCATCGCAAAGCCAGCCAGCACTTTTGAGCGACTTCCGTCCGCAGACGGCAATCCCAGACGAAGATTAGCGAATTAGCCAACCGGTTCTGGAGGAGCTGCCGCTGGACGCGGCCCAGCCCCACCGGCCTCCGCGCGACCCGTCGCACCGCGCCGCGGGACGTGTTCTGGAAATTAAAACGTGTATCTACTCCGTTTAATTTGCTTAAGAGGAATGACTTCATTGAGACACTCGTCCTCGTTAGTTCCGACGGATCAGAAGCCGGAGTTGGAACGTATCCAGTGCCGGACCCCACTTAACTTTATCTGGAAGCGGAGAGCGTTTTCGGAGCGGTTATGGGAGAGAGCGCCGGCACCGGCAGCCTCGCGCAGCGCGCGTAGAATAGCGGAGGATGCGGGAACTGCGATTGAGCCCCGCGCTGCACGCAGTTCAATGGCGATGTGCGCTTCCTTTGACGCACGTGTAGAAGGAAACAGGTCTCAGACATGGGAAAGTAATGAAGAGTACAAGCATATAAATAGCATGAGAAGAGATATGGAACTGGGTCAAGAGAGTAATAAACTCGGATGAAAAGGGGAAATTAGGAAATGAATAAAAATGCAGAATGGAATACAAAAAGGACTTGAGTAAAAGAGATAAGAAGTGGGGATGGGGGAATGAATGAGGAAGAGAAGGATAATTTAGAAGAGGTGACGGAAGTAAAATTCATAAGATGAACTGAAAAATTAAATTAAGGAGATGAATGATAATAATGGAGAGAAGAACACTGTTGTGTGTTCTTCCATTCAGATTTCATCACTTTACAAAACAATCGTTCTTAAGTAATACTATTAAGGGGATCAAAAATCAATATATATATATATATATATATATATATATATATATATATATATATAAATTGAGTACGTAAAGAAAGATGTAAAATAAACAAAATACCAGATTTTATAAAAGCATCGAAAGGCTCAAAATTTGGATTTCTTTGAACACTGCTCCTCTCAGCTAGGGCGTCATCTCGAAGTAATAAAGGAAAACCATAAACAAAACAGATGCCAACTGTATTTCCTCGCGAGAGCGACTAGATTTAGAATAATGAAGAGAACGGGTGATTGCACTTTAGGGGAGACCATTAGAGACCCTAATACCCCACCATTGCACTCCCCAACGTTTTGGAGAGGGTCAGGCGAAGCAAAGGCCAACCCTGATCTGATTGTTACCTAAACAGCCGGTCGCCCTGGGAGGGGGCGTCTACTACCGCTGGCGCTTCAGCACAATGGCGCACCCGACACACAGAACCCCCTTCAAATGCAAAGTGATTTTTTGCACGCGGCCCGTCGACGTCCCCCCAGCAGAGACGAACCTTCCCAAATATTCGACCCCTTCACCGCCCTTCTATCTCGCCGCTCTCCAACAACTCCGCTTTCAAAGCCATCCTTCCAAAGTCGTTCGCATTTTACGGCTGATGCAGAAAGAACGGGGAAAAAAATGCATACACGCGCGCAACCCGGGCTTCGCGAAACGAACGGTGACCCGCCGAAATTTACGACCGTCCCCTAGGGCGCGCAAATTTACACACAACTAATGAAGCTTCTTTTTGGCAAGTCAGCGAGGGTGCAGGTCAGGCACTGGCCAAGAGCTTTATAACTACAGTGAGTACTTATTTCTTTTTCTTTTTTTTTTTCCTCCTCTTCTCTCGACGCAGTCCGTCGGTCGGAAGCTCGCGCCGAACGTTTTATAGCTTCGAGCAGCAAAAACCGCCCGCGTTTTTCGCTGCTTCGACGATTTTCCACTTATTGCTCCATCGATCGCGCGGCGGGAGCCCTGAAAAGATATGGGCGAAAGGAAGGTAATTGGCAAACCGCATAACCCGAACCGACTGCTCCCATTAACCGCGGGCCGGTGGCTGCTAAGGCTGCCCCCCTACCCCCCATCACGCGATGTGTCGCAGTCGATCGAACGGTGCGGTTGAGGGCGGAATTTTCGCGACCGAAATGGGCAAAAATTCATTTGCGCTTCGTGGTCGTAGCCCGTCATTTACGTGTCAATCTATATCAATAGTCAAGGCATAGAAATGTGTACCTTTTCACCGTCGTTTCTCTTTATAACGCAGAATTGACCCCAACCTTTTTTTGTTAGTAGGAAATGAGCAAACATTTTGAAGAGTACTCAACATCTGTTCGTTCTATTGTATCTAGATAATAAGATTTTTAAACTTATAATAATCTGGATGGATACCTAGGCCTTTTTTATTTCTGTATGATCGTGAAAGAAAAATAATTAATTATTTTAATAATGGTGAAAAATATGTGTATCAGAGATTATTTAATATTTAATTCAAGGGAATTTCATTCCTAAATTACATTTTCCCGGTATGGAAAAATGCAATTAGAGCTTATCAATTTAAATTATTTTTCTTACCAAATTTTGTTGGTAATATTGTCATTTTTATATTGCTTAAAATGATTATTAATAATTGTGCATGGTTATTATCCAGTTAAAGAAATTAAATTCAGCTGCAAAAATAAAACTTCATTTCTATTGGTACACCATGGCGTTCTAAGGTTTACATACATTCCTATCATCTTCGCTCCCACCCCCATGACTTCTGATACCTTTGTGTTCGGCTTCTTCGTCGCCTCCGCCTCCCTCGTTACCGCTCGGCCTCGCCTGCCCCCCCCCGACACGTTGCCCACGCCAAAGCGAGCTTCAATTTGTTACGCCTCTTCGCGCGATCGAGCCGGCTTGTCTCGCCCTAATGAAAACATCTTCAGAAAGCGACATCTGTCAGCGTAAGTACTGATAACGGAACGAAAATTCAATATTCCCGCGGCGCGGCGCGGTACAGACGCCGTCCGCCGGAAAAGAAGACGAAGAATCGCTCGGCTGCTCCGCCAAGAGATACCGGTCGGAGCCCCCGGTTGCGACGGAGATGGCTTAACGGCACCCGAGACAACACGAGAGCGAGACTCAGTGGGAGAGGAAGACCGAATGTGTGGGGAAGACAAGTTTGTGAAACGAACTAATAAATAAGACATTCAAGGATCCATCGCCAGCTCGAAGCAACAGCTCTTTTCTTTCACAAAAGAAAAAAAACAAACAATATTTACTTAGACCAAGAACATCATTAATAAATGATCGACTCGAAATCCTTTCAGCTTGCACAGATTGTTATTACTTTGTGGAAACTGACAATGCAATGATTACAATAGTGTAATGAGAACGAAGGACTGACAATTAACATTTTAAAGATTGGAAAAATGACTTGTGTATCACATCAAAATCGTCCTTCACCAATATACGAAAAATATATGTTTCATAATTGATTACATATTTTCATTGTTTTACTCCACGACAAGAAATAGAAAATTGTCCAGAAATTGTTTTACTCACGTTCTACGAAATTGCATAATTAACCGGTTTTGTCTGCAAGTTAACTGTAAGTAAATAAATGAAAATTACACACTTCTGGTTTTCGTAATTGTTAAAAAAATCAGATACATACGCCAACTAATAAATGTACGAATATATTAAAATGAATCAAGAACCAAAAATAAAGAACACTTTCTAGAAGTAGGCGTTCTATAAAGGTAAAAATCGTTACATTACAAAACAAGGAAAACTCTTAAGCATTGATTCCTCCGCGATTCTTTGCATTACGCTTCATGTTTCTTTTGGGTCAACTCAATCTAGTAGATGATAGGCAACATATACACCTGTTTCACCTGTAGGGTGCACATTTTGTCCAGGTACGCCGCGTTTTGACAACCCAGGACAGCCAACACAAATCTGCTGGCACCTACAGGATCGACGCGTGTCACCTGAGGCGACGAAGTTGGCGGTTCCTTTTGCACACGCACGTGCGTCGTACCCCCCTCCTCTTTGAGTTTCCCGCCGCCCCACCAGAAAAAGACGCGCGGAGAAGGGCGGGGCGGGGCGGGGCGGCGCGCCGTCCGTTTCGACGCCATCTAGTCAGAATGTAATGAAAGCCGGCGCACCGCTCGCTTTCCGCAGAACGCGCGCGCCAGCGGCCGCCGCAGACTAGCGCCCGCCGCAATATACAGGGGGCGCAAACTCCGCACAAAAGCAAGTTTTAATGAAAATTGTTGCAGCAGGCCCACCAACGCCGCCGCCACCGCCGCCGCGCCCAGCCGCGGGACAGACTGGGACCGGATGGGCGGGACGGGACGAGACGGGCCGGGGCGGGGCGGGGCGGGGCGAGACGACCAGCTGCCGGCGGACGCCCCGCCGTCGAACAGCGGTCGCAGTTCGGCTGTTGGAGCGCCCCGTTGCGGGCCGCGTTTCGCAATCCGCAGATGATTGCCGCGGGAAGTCTGCGGTTCGAAAATGGCCCACGTAAAGGCTAGGGGAGATGTAGAGACAGGCGTCCAGGCTGTTGAGTGGAAGGAATTCTCTTATACTTACGCTCATCGCTTCTAACGAGGTTCCAAAGAGAAATATACATTTCAATTTTGATATCTAAATACTGTAATATAGTTTATTACCTTTTTAGATTCACTCATTTATTTCGATGCTGATCTCTTTTTCGTCCTACTTCTAATCAAAGTTTCGTATATTTCAGTGCCTCTTAAAATTGTAGTAATTCTCATGAAACTGCAACACCAATTCATACGTGGCATGAAGTAATAAAACCGCTTTATTAGAGTTTGCCAGTCCGCATAAGAAATAATATCAGAATATAAAAGCTGCATTTTATGCCTATAAATTGCAGATAATGTGATTTCCAGACTTTATTTCTCTTTCCTGTCATTTTAACATTATTTAAAGAACAATATATTCGCCACGTGAGACATATGAACGCACATCACGTATGTTAAATTCATCTTTGCATGTTTGGTTTGATTCATTAGTCAGCTTCCTGCTATTTTCTGCCTGCGGCATTTGTTATTCATCTTCCAATCGACGAGGAAAGTGCTGCGCACGGTTCACTCAGAAAAGCAATTTCCGTAATTGTATTTACTAGCCAAATGGAACCATCACAAAACCCCAGGGTAAGTTAAGTCTACCGCCGACTCTCCAGTCCGCCAATAACGCTTTTAACTGCTTCGAATCCAATGATTCTTTCACTCCGCTTCACCGCGGGAGCAATCCCAATCGGAACATTTCCATAACCCGGAATCAAATACATAGCACGCGGCCTAATCGCCCAATCCATTTGGCCTCCCCGAGGCCACTGCGATCGCTGCGGTCGAAGATACCGGTCGGCGCTCCGTCGCACACAGCGCCTGACCGAGCCTTCCGAACCACTTCCGAACCACAACCCCACTAATAACCGAAACAGAAATTTCTGTCGGGGAACAAACGTGAATAAGCAATAACCTCACCATTCGCCTCTGCAGACAAGTCTTTCCATTCACGTCGTAATTTCAACCTAGACAATCCTCGTTTGTCAATAAATATACTGCATCCGTAAATATCTTAATAGAACGAAGTAATGAACTGAAAATAGCTAAAATGGTTATTACACGCGAATTGCGATAAAAAATGTCTTGATCAGAAATTTGTTTAATTTTATAGACCTTTGTCCATTGTCTTACATTCACTTGAAGTCTTTTGGTGGCTGACAGCAGGGACGCCAACAGAAACTTAAAAGAAAACTAGTTTGCTGAAGATAATACGGGTTTACGTTTACGTCTTTTAGTTAGAACATCTCTCAATGTAATAATTTATTTTATCAATATGTTTTAAGAATTATAAAAGAAAAAGGTATCAACTGAATAATACTAAACCACAAAAACTTTTTTTTAAAATTCTTGTTAACTGCTAATGAACGTAGTTCCTTACTTGCAAGGAAAAAAACTGGAAGTAGCAATGACCTCTAAGCATCAAATCAGTATATTATTTTTCAATACAACTTGTCACCATTTCATTGTGGTACAGCGAAGTTCATTTTAGTGTTGTACTACAAAAATCAAGAATAAAATACGAAGACAATCTATAGCCTATACAAACGTGTTACCAATGTTTCCATCGTCAAACTTTTATTTAAGAAAAAAAGAACACTATTAACATCAGAAAGATTTCTTTCCCCTTAACGTCCAGCTGGGCAACGTTCACAGCGTGGCCAAGTGCTTCTCCGCTCCCGACAGCGGCGTCAGCCGCGCCGCGCCGCGCCACGCCACGCCAACCGCCACAGCTCAGGTCGGCGGGCGATAAATCTCGAGAAGCGCCATCTATCGACAGTTCCAGGCACCAGCGATCGCACCCTCCCCTCCACCCGTCCCCCCACCCCACGACCACACGGCGTGCGTGAATGCGTGCGTGCGTGATCGCGTGTTACCGTCGCGCCAAGTCACTCCGCCCCTCCTCCTCTGCCGCCGCCGCCCACGCCACCCGCGAGACATATGGCCGATCTTGATGGCATAAATTCGCTTGTGACACCCGATTCATAGCGGCGTCCATTCCTAATGACGACAAATCCTATTCGGGTGATGATAGAACGCGCTAACCGCCCGGGCATTATCATCTCTGATGGCGGCGGTGCGCGCGACTATTCATCTACAGGCGTTTTTAGCAACGTTCCTACGCGCAGCCCGTGCGGCCACGCTGGCGCGGACGGCCCCGGTGCCTTGCGTCTGGACGGAGTATCAAACAGCGAATCGGTTTGTTTTTTTCGCAGTTTGTTTTGTCCTTTGCAAACCATTACTTTGATACAAAATGTATGCTGGGTTACAAAACAAGAACAAATACATCCGCATAAATATGGTTACCCATATGTGCACAGAGTTAATCCATGCATTGAAAAATTACACAAACAAGTTGAACATTAATTAATTTCCGAAGTATTGTTTGGTGAAATAACATTCAACAGATTTTAATAAAACAACAATAAATATAATACAGTAATGGAAGTAATATGATGTAATCTCTCCATCCACTTAGAATTAATTAAATTAATTTACTGATCATTAAAGTAGAAGAGAATGCCCACCTGGATGACCGAGGTAGCTTCAGAGTGTGCCGACGAAGCTCCTCAGTCGAAGGGTCGCGGGTTCGATTCCCGCCATGGACATGGTTGTTTGTCCCTTGTCTGACATGTATGTGTGTTGTCGCGGATAGCTTTGTGAGTCTGCCGACTACAGACCGAGGAGCCTGCAAGTGTGTCTGGTGTAAAAGGTTAATATGTGTCCCTTAGTGGGTACCCCGCGTGGATAGACGAAATCGACATTCCCTAAAGCTGAAAAAACAGAACAAAAAGAGAGAGAAAAGTCTAAATAGAAGAGAATGAACACAATGAAATAAGCCTCGGGAAGAGTAAGTAATGTTGACATTCAGAAAGATATATTTCTTGTAATTCTCTGTGTTTCTACAATTGGCTTAAGTATTCTAAGAAAATGCGATTAAATTAAATACACAAGATCTTTCGATAGGAACATTAACATTTTGCCGAAAACTACATTTATTACCGTTCTCCCCTTCGAATCTCGGGTCAGGGAGTTCGATTCCCTGTGCAGCTCCCTGGCGAGAGGTCGCATGTACGACTCGATCTCTGGCACAGCGACCCGATGTCGTATATTGCACGATGCGCATCGGACGCCGATGGTGTCGGCACCGCAACGATTAGAATTAAGCATGCAAAAAATTCCATACACACATCCCCCGCTCTCCCCCTGTCGCACCCTCGCACCTACTGCTGGGCGTAGCCCGAGGCTACCCAGTCACCACCGCCAATCGCTAAAAGGCATTACTCATCAAAGTTCGACCTGCTGTTGCCGGTGATGATGCTAAAAGCGTCGATGATGCTGAAAATGACGATGGTGGCGATGATTAGGACGTCGGCGCAGTCGTATTCCATTTCTCACTATAACCAAGTCAGCCGTAATCTACCAGCCACTCAGTTTCCATCATGAAAATTCCCATTCAGTGAATTCAAGCAATCAGCGAGGTTCAATCAGCCAACAACTAGTCAGTCCAAGTTAGTCGAAAACGAGTCGTGGACTCATGTTCATTCAATCATTTATTAATTCATCCATTCATTCATCGATTTATTCATCCATTCATTCATTCGTTCATTCATTCGTTCGTTCATTCATTCGTTCATTCATTCGTTCGTTCATTCGTTCGTTCATTCGTTCGTTCATTCGTTCGTTCATTCGTTCGTTCATTCATCCATTTATTCATCCATCTATTCATTCATCCATTCATTCATTCATTAAATTTATTCATTCATCCAGTCAGTCAGTCAGACACAATCTGGGCCTTTGCCTCACTCAATTACATTCCAGTCATTTCTTTCCACCTCAAATTCTGCTAACGTCGCACTTTCTCGTTTAGTTTTTTTCTGTCACATTCCACCGACAATATCGCTTATTGCCCCTCTTCAAAAGTAGCCTAATATCACCCTACCTCTCCAATTCATCTATGCTTCCTAGTATAATACACCTTTGCCATCGTTTCACCATTAACATGTTCATAGAAACCGCAGCAGCCAGCTGCAGTAGCCACTCCTGCCACTAACGTAGCTTGTACCATCACAGACACCGCGAAATGCGACCAGCGTGAGGGACGCCCGGGCAGGGTAGGTGCGCAGAAGGGGAGGGGTGGAGCAGGGAGGGGAGGGGAAGGTAGCGCGCGTTGGTGGTTGTGGAAGCGCGGCGGGCGCGGCTGGCGTGCGTGGCGGGCATAGCCGCATTCCGTCGCCCGGTGCCTCTCTCACCACCAACACTGAGGGACAGGAAATGGCTCACACGATTTTAGAACACACGGAAGCAATCCGGTTAACGAGTGGGATGATTCGTAGAGAATAGTGGAAAGTCATTAATATTTTACAAATTAGATGATTGATGAGTTAATTTCATTCTGGCTTTTATATAAAGTATCCAATAAATCACATCTTTCATAAGACTGAATCACCATGAGTGGCAATATTTACACAGCGTCACATCGTTAATTACGTAGTAATTAACACACATTACTCAACTACTAGAAGTTCGTAATATAAGTTCGTGAATTCTCGTTTCGATTTAAAATTTTAGTTTTGTAATAATTTTCACATCGTTTCGAGAAATATACATTTAAATTAAAATATTTCATTCTAATTTTAAAAGGCACGTAAAAAATAAGCATGTTTCATGAGACATTAAAGCTTCGAACAGCGTTTCTATGAATTCTGATTTAAATTTTGTAATCCAATACGAGTTTCATTTATTTATTTCTCCTTAGTAAAAAGCAACCGCCAACTCAGTTTATACTGACATTTCGGGATAATGAGGTGGAAGTTGGCGCAAGCCACGCAATTTTGCCATTTATATTGTGCATCTAGCGTTACAAATAGTTTCGCGTAATTTATTCATTTAGCGACTTCGCTTATCAAGCTACAACGTAATGTCAACAGCGTATCCGGAGCTCGTGTAACCAATTCTTCCTTACTCACTTCCGATGGGACCCGTCAGCACTCGAGACGCAAACAAAAGTGCACGCAACCCATAAACACACACCGGGCAGGATCTCTCTCTCCACGTTCAAGCCCATGCACATGCAAATGCCTGCTTGAAAAGGCGCGGGATATCTGTGGCGCGTATCGCNNNNGGGGGGCGCGGCAAAAAGCGCTTTGCTTTCCATTGTCTTCCCGCTGACGTCACATCCTACGTGGTGGACGACCGGTGAGGGGAGCGCGGTGAATGCGACTACGCGCGCCACATTGGGCAGGTACTGGGGGATCGATAATCGAAGATACGTCGCGCGACTGAATCGAGATACATTCGATAGGTTTAACGGACGTCGTTCGTCACTAAATGCGAAGACCTGGGTGAGCCAACGTGCAGCCTATCCGGCGTCTGCCTATGAGCTTCATGCAACAGCTTGTGCCACAAAATTAGCGGGAATTTTTAATTACAGCCAGACACCAAAACAATAATTTCCTTGTTAAAAGTCATTAAAACAACACATGACTAATTTCTTTTAAATATTGTATATTTTATTTCAACTACAGCTTCAATGAGTTGTTTTTGATTGAAAGCTGTTGAAAATTGTCACTTTATAGCACTTCAAAATGTTTCTCAGCACTTCTCGCTTGCCAAGCAGCATGGAGGCCGGCGTTCAAATCAAGTGCCCGTGTTGTGGGTCTGTGGTTCGTGACTGATGTGGGGCTGCGCAGAACGAACAAAACACAGAGCGCTGGAGTAGCTCCTCCATGTCTTTGCATCACGGTTCGTAATAATAATAATAATAATAATAATAATAATAATAATAATAATAATAATAATAATAATAATAATGTCTTTATTAATGGCGAGGCTCAGGCCATAAGGCCTGCTCTTCCGCCTAACCACTGAATTTACATACATTTAGAGTAGTAACATTTTAAGAGGGGAGGACAAGCTGTACATTACGTTCGTCAGGTTTAACTCTCCCATCGAGTGTTATTCATCCACTTTCTTAATAACACAGGATCCCGAACATTCTATCTCGGGCATCAAATCATTTATATAAATAATGTTATTCAGCAACCCGTTTCGTGTGCAATTCGTTAATCATTTTCGGTATGATGTGACACAAAAAAACAACGTAATTTTTAGTGCTTTTGTAAATTAATTGACACAGAAATGTTACGTGCAAATTTCTTGAGAAAAATAATCCACTCTAAACTCGAAAAATATTTTTTGAAAGAGTTGATACATGTACAACACGTAAACTTGAAACTTTGAAATTAATACTGAAAAGAGAACATTATATACACAGTTGCAGTAATTTCACTCTCTCCAAGATGTGAGTAATGCATCTCTTGACTCGAATGATTTGCATTTGAAAGATGAAAGTATGATAATGTACATCATAATACATTCATTACATTGAAATGAATAATGTTTACAATTAACTTTCGCGAAAAGGACACAAACCTAAGCCGAAAGGGTCAAAACCTAATATAAACATTACGAGACATGTCCTATTTGTATAAATTGTTTCTATTGCAGAGAACCCATGTCCGGACGAAGGAGTGAAGTCGTTTAAGAAAACGATGGCTTCGTTTGAAAGGTATTTTAACGGACTACTGGAAAGAGAGATTTAAATTGGGTGACATCTTTTTTATTTAATAATTATTCATTAAAATATAGCGCGTAAATACAACCCCCAGCACGCTGCAGTACTACTATCATACTTAACTCGAAAATGATACTCGATCTTAAAACCTTAATACCCAACTTTTCGTGTCCTGTAGGTATACCAATTTTGTTTTAAATATCATAATCTACTAAATATCGAAAAATCAATTTTGGACGCTTTATTATTCCAAGTTTAGCGTTTAAGAGAAAGAGACTCCACTCCAAATGTGTATTTGTGTACGTGAAAAGTCTATAATTAATAATAGTAATATTCATTGTTATAATTTTTACATGTGTGTGATATTAGTTTTAACAAACGTTTGTAACGATAATGGCTTGTCTTTACTTAACAAAACATTATTCACAAAGGCGTACTTGCGACAGTATATATTTGATATCTGAAGAACTTTGCTCGTTTGATGGCTGAAGTCATGAGACCAGTTTTTGTTGCATTTCTCAGGATTGTGGGAAAGGGAAGAAATCAAACGATCCCAGTTAGCAGCCACTGATGTTAGTTCAACGTAATGCGTCACAATAATACCAAAAAACAGTGTTAAAATTGAGACTATGTACTCAAAATTCTTCGTTTAAAACTTTAAATTATAATTAAATAATGGTTTATATGCCTAAAACGTAAAGTATTACAGTATTCTATTGCGTGCACAAATGTGCAAACATTTTCACAAGGGTTCAGCCAGTTTTTATTGCTTTTTTTACTCCTTTGTTATCCAAATGACAAATTGTCCTTAATTGTGTATTTTACTCGGCATTATGTTTCTAACGGATGTAGTAATTCTACTGTTTCTCAGGGTTGTATTTACAAAGTACCTTGAAAATTAAATACAAAACTTTAACGAGTGTGGAAGCCTTACTTTGCTCACCAACCCTTATTCATCAGTTTTTGCCGAAGTAAAATGAAGATTTTATAGTATGTATATAAACAATATTCTAACAAAAAATATTAATTGTATTGCTTTTCTTGGTACTACAAAATGCATATACGGTAGAACCCTGCTAATCGAATCACGCAAATCCTAAGTTTCGGGTAATAGAAACAAAATTCGGGATGGAGGCAAAATAAACACAATAAATAAAATGTTTATTTGTAGTGTAAAGAATGTTGTAATTACTGTAGAACTGAACAACTAATTATTGAAATAAGTTGTCGAAATGACACTTATTGCATTGATATCTACGATGTATATCACATGTTTATGTAGCACTAATTTTCACTTTAGAGGAACTTGCAAAATCGGTAATGTTTTGCCGTAAGGAACTGAATCTGCTCGATGATGCAATCACTACGCTACGTTCCCGTTTTCTGATATCGGACGCTAGTTGCAATGTGTCTGGTAATCTTATTAATGTATTTGTATATGAACGGTACTTTTTTTCGTATAATTCGAACCTTTCCGAAACAGAACAGACCAAACCTCCAATTAGTTTGGAATACCGGGGTTCTATTCTATAACTCGAATAGCTTATTTCATCTAGAAATAATTCACGATAAATGTCGGAAACCAGCGAGGTAGTAAGCAATAAATGCAACCGCGGGCCAAACTATTCCCTTTCCGTTTACAGAATTGATTTCGTACACGGAAATTTGAAAATAGGAATACGAATGTACTGGGTATTCTATTCACATTATTGCCCTTTCAAATTTACTGATATAAACCATGGTTATCTGGAAACCACATATTTCTCGTTTAAATCCGGAAAGCGAGAGGATATGCACGTAAAGTTTGCTACGATTCGTGGGTCGTTGCTACGCATCGAGACTCTTTAACTCCCAAACCTTATTTCACAGGTAGCCATTGAGATGTAAAATTCATTGTTCAGACAATAATAAGAAACAATGAGTATAATTCGTAAAATACTATGGTTGATTTCTTGGCTTCAGATCATGCTATCAATTATATATCACGGATTTTCTTATTTCCAAATTTACGAAATAATGGGCGAAAATATTGGAAAGAAATAATCAAGATAAAATTTCTCGACAACACTATAACATATTTAATTACGTCCACAAAACCTCATCTCCATTCTCTAAACCAAAACTAACAAATGTAAGACCAAAACTAACAACTGGGTTTAAAAAATCGTAAAACCCTCCGTTCTTCAGGACTGAAAAAAGGAATTCATTACGAAGTCGAAATATCTTTATCTTATCATACGTAGTATTAATTCATTTACAGAACTGCGAACACAATAACCTACTCTCATTGAACTAAGAGACCAATAAATGCGTACTTCGTACGAGAACCTTCATGGAGTGGCAGAAGGGCACTACTCAACAACAACAACAACAACAACAACAACAACAACAACAACAACAACGCCAATAATGATAACAAAGGAGTTGACATCTGGTGCAACGATTGTAGTGAATACGATGGGAACAAGGTAAACTCCTTACATGAAAACGATTCTGTTTGAACCTACGTTACAAACACTCCCAAAGATGACGATGAAAGCAACGCTAACAGAATATCCTCTTAACACAAGAATTCCGTTGTCTGGTGGTGACGGCACAGAAGAGAGATACGCAACTTCAGAGAGAGATGGGGACAGAATCACAAGCGGTCCCCGGTTCGCAACATTGGAGCACCGCTCTGTCGATAATTCGATAAAATCAAAAGCGATGGAATGTGCAGGATAATATTTTTGTCACGATATTACGTTTTCGCATTGCAATAACACGAGAATGAAAAATGCCGAACGTGCACTCATATTTTGCAATCAAAAACTTCAAAACACGTTAAAATACCATTCACCAACGAGACACGGTACGAAACTTAACTCGCTTAACCTCCAACGCTCGTAAATTACGAAGAATAACACTGTTTCCCCCATCTTATAGTATCACCTCCAGCAATACGACAAATGGGAACGTTGCCTCATAACGAAACTTGGATTACGTGTTCTGTGCCCGAAAGTTAGCTCATTCGTTTGAATGATGAAATACTCACCAGAAAATCGCTTAGCCACCGGAGGGGAAGATAATCAAAAGTTTGGGAACGCCGGCGGCCGTTCACCTGGCGAGAGGGATGTCAAACGAAGGAGCCAGGGAGACCGCAGAAGCGGTTCACAGGTGCGTTGCTGCACTCTGAAGAGTTAAGTCGCATTCACACGGAGAAAATTCATCATCATCAAATGACACATTTACCCTAAATGTTTATAGAATTTATTCCCGATTGGAATAAATTTCGTAATATATTCAATATTTGTGTTTCAATCAAATTGATCACGATTTTATATTTCGAAATACAAATAACCCGATTTAAAAAATTCGAATGTTATTTATTACATTTTATCATTCCCGCAAGCACGTTCTTTCTATATAAATTCGTCTTCTTTACTTTCAAGTAGAACGCTTGCGACCTGTTTTGTCTTCATTGAAGCCGTCTCTCCCCGGTGAAACTATTTCTTGTTTTACATTACATTTAAAATTGATTATACCGGTCTTGTATCCATCGTTGCTTTATATTTATCGTCGCTTTATTGCTCGTTGCATATTCTTATTTCATTCTTACAATTCCTTTGTCTAACCTCCAAACCCTAAGAATACTGAGAAAACATAAATATAAAAGAAAATATATTTCGAAAGAGGGTTATAACACATGTATCTCTGTATCTTATACGTAGCGACTTAAGAACAATTAGCCATGGCTCTGTCACACAATGTGAAATATTGCCCTCTAGTCTCCTACTATAACATACCAATAAACGTAAGATCGAGATACGAGGTTGAGATAAGAGGACAAAATGTATTATCACACTTGTGAAAACTTTTGTAAAACAAATATGACGTAAAGCGGAGGTTTACAATATAACGGGCTTTTAGAGTAAATATTATTATTTCCAAATTACCTCATTTTTGCAGTTCTCAATATTGCACTACTATTATCGTAAGTACGTACATATCTTTAATAACTCAAGCGGACATTTTATGTATAACACATAACTAGCGTTTACATTAACTAATTTTGTTATTACCAAGTGTGTTACCTCCTTCGCACCGTAGTAAAAAAACATTCTCCTATTTATCATCTTGTTCGATAAATAGAATATAAACATTTGTATACATATAAACAGTAGCGCAATCACGATTTTTCGATGGGGTGAGCGCTGAATTGTGATGGGAAAGATGTTGAATTTAAAATTAATTTTTATTCGTTGATTTGTAGTTATTTTAGTATTAAATTCAGATTTGGAATTATTTTGTTACTGCAGAAAAATTAATAAATTAATATTTATTTATCATATACCACCCGCTTAATATTGTGATTTGTCGATAAATGCTCGTCGACAAGCCTCGACATAAAATACTGGATACCAATACAATCTGCAGTATCAATTTTCATTGGAAGGTCTATGCGCCTATCAATCATAATATTAATATTAATTAGCATTAATCCAATTTTTTGTAGGTTTGTTACTGAATTCAAATTCCTTCCAGGCTACGATAATACAACAAGACTGCTGAGAAACTCTCAGAAATTAAACATAACACAACACATAAGTAAAGAAACTCGCATAAAATAAAAGTGTCAACGCATATTTCATATCAAATCAGCAACCGCATGATCTATTGAAAATGAACAATATGCAATTGGCTGATGTTCAGGTAACAAAATGTCTAGGTCTCTCAATTCAAACTTTAAAAGGAATGTATATATAACAGAATTAAACGCTAAATTAAGTTTATTATGTTACGCATTCAGAATTCTTTCAAATTCGGTCAGCCTTCATCCAGCTCGTTGTGCGTGTTTTTCAAATGTGCATTCCCGTCTGGGATATGTCATAATATTCTGGGGAAGCACATCATGTAGTACCCAGACCGTTAGACTGCAAAAAAAATCATTCGAAGATGAAAAATGTCATCCGCGTTACCCTTGCAAGCCTCTCTTCATTGAGCGTGGAATTTTAACACTGACTTGCCTATATATTTACGAATCTGTAATATTTGTCAAAACTGACTTACATAACGGTGGAAACGCATTTTCACACAATACTAATATTTATAATTACAACACACTTCGCAGAAATCACGTTCATCATGTGTCAGTATCAACAGCTCACTATAGGAAATCCACTGATAATACAGGTACGTTACTTTACATCACACTGCCAGATGAAATTAAACAATTGAAGTCGGGACACAAATTTAAGTTAAAAGTAAAATATTTTCTGCTGCATAACTGTTTCTAAACTATTAGATACTATATTATCATCAAAAATAAAAATAATGTTTTTTTAACAAAACAGTGATATGTAAGGAATAATTTTGCATTTGTATTGTATATTTAAAAAAAGATTTAATATGTTTGTAACAAATAATGTAATACAGCTTCCGGGTCAATGACCCCCCCCCTCTCAATCAGATTTTTGTCCAGTTTCTCTGATCCTTTGAAAAAATGTTGAAATGTCCTCTTGTTTTGCTACTAGACGAAAATGTAGCTATGTTCACTATGCGCATGTTTTCTTGAACTCTCCTTTTGCTTGTAATGGTAGGAATAGAGTTAAAGGCGAGTTACTATTTTGTTTTCAATGCAGAAAAATCATATCTGCAATTAGTTTACCGATGCAAATAATTTTCTATAATTCGGGAAAGAAAATGTATAGTTCTTTTTCAAATATTTCTAATCTCGTGCTTTTTTAATTTTTATATTTATTTATTCATCTTTAATGCTTACACATCTTTAAACTATTTATAGTTTAAATGATGGGAAGGGATTCTGGAACTCAAAATAAACGTGTGCAGATGATCTTCTCCCCATACCACACATACATTTTTTTACGTGTTTTTGACTAAATAAATATAAATATAAAATAAAAAATATAACAAAATTAGGTTATAACAGGACATGAACTGAGAATACAGTACATTATGGCGAAGTAGTATACAAAATTGTTCCCCAAATCACGTATCATTTATAAATACGTAAATTACCATTCAGTTAGTAAACATAGTTCTAGACTTCACAGAGAGGGTGGGGGTGGGGGTAAAGCTCGTCGGCAGCCCACGGAATCCCAGGATCGTCGAGGGTTTCCCCTACCAGAGCCGAAGGCGCGTGAACGAGTGTCGCGCCCCTGGCGGCCGGTCGGTAACGAGCGAATCGCGTGAAAACGCGACCGCCGGCAGCGGGCAACCGCCCCCGCGCACGCCCCCGAGCGATTACACCGCCATCAGGCGGCATGATACCGCCCTCTCACCTCCCCTCGTCAACCTCCTGAGACCAAACAGCCGCTCGTTTTTACATAAGTTCGATATCGCTGCTACCGGCACCACCACCTCCTATTCATTCCAGGTTTGTTTCAAACTGGAAGAGATGGGGGCGGACTAGAGAGCCAAGTATTTCGGCGTCATTTTTCTTCGGACGGCGGAAAGGGCGGTAGGGTCGTCGCTAAAGGGCGGTCGCGACGTCGACGGCACGCGTCTCTCCCCAACGGAAGCGCGACCCTCCGCGCTCACAGAAACTTCCGTAGCGTGACGTAACACGCCTCAGGAAGACGCTCACGCCAGCGTTTCCCAGCGGCGCTCCGGCGGGGCGCAAGGGGGCTGTCCCTCCGTCTGCGGCTGTCCTCGAGCCGTCGGCACTCGCGCGCACGAGCGTTCACGGGACACGGGGGAAGAGGGGAGGGGAGAGCAATGAATCCCGCGAAAAGACGAGCAAAAACCTCACGCGACTGTCCGAGCCGCTTAAGAGGCGCGGTTGATGCATTTTTAACACCTTCACGCGAGGCGGTCCTCTTTTTACGCCGAGACGAGGAACCAGCTAATGTGAAAGGGACGAGTCACTCGAGAAGCGGGTTCTCGGTCTTGAGGGCGCCGCGAACAATTTAGTCTCCAGAGATGTCTCGCCCAAACAGGCAAACCACCTCTCAACCCCGAGCAGTCTTCACAAAAAGAGTCCGTATTTCGGAGGCGGTTAAGTACTAGTTTCGCGTCGGCGACACTACATCTTAATCCCACAATTTGGTGGCAAATTGGTTGCACTAGAATACGCCAACAGAGCGAAAACCTACAGCTCTTTTCCGCGCGGTCGTCTCGCTCCCGAGCGCAAACGTTTCTTTGTGTTCCGAAACGAATGCTAAACGTCGCACAAAGTGAGTTTTGCGGATTCAAGTAGTGAGGCACGTGCTTACTTCTGCGAAAACGAAGACCAACAAAGAGACGCGTCAGTGAAACAACAAAGTACACTACTCAGTTCATATTGAAATATCTTTCATTATTTTTTAATATTATTTTATTAACCTTTATATAACGAAACAATGTTTTCATTAAATTATTCCTCAAAAAATTAATGAGATCGATATTCCTCCAAAGATCAAGAGTATGAATTTGTAGTAAAAAGGATTTTTGGTAGTTTTAAATAGTTTTTAATGATTAAACTGTTAGCGCAATAAAGGTTAAGCTAATGATGGATTAATCCATTGGATGAGTTAAATAGTTCAAAATTCTTTCACCGCTTAAATAATAACGGTTACATTTTTGACAAACTTCTACTTCTTGGTAACAAAGCTTTGCCAAGTAATGCCTATGAATAAATAAGAAAGTAGACAAACTGAAAATAGACATTCAAACCGTAAATCCTTGTGAATTTTGAAAGACGCACTCGTACCGAGATGAAATCTGAATGTTGGTAGAAATAATTTATTATTACAACGTGAACAGTATCAATTAAAGAACGGAAAGTGCAAAACCGGCACATCACACATCGCAAAAGAAAAAAAGAAAGCAGCCACACGTATGTGAAATGTTTAGAACGTATGTGACAGTGCTAAAATAATTTTAATGACCAAGGGGTTGATTTTAGTATGTTTCGGTTGAATTTAATATGGTTGAATTTGGTTTAATTTAATATGGTTGAATTCGGTTAAATTTAATATGGCTGAATTCGGTTAAATTTAATATGGCTGAATTCGGTTAAATTTAATATGTTTCAGGGCATGCTGACAACAATAAAAACATTACATCCATCTTAATCACAGCCACCGTTGTGCCATCATCAAAAGATATGACTCTTATCATGAGTTATGAAGACTTCTTTCAAGAGTAGATTCTTTTAAGAGTGGATTCTACGCAGGTGGAACTACGTAGCATTGGCGTCTCCAAGACCACTATCCTCGCCATCATACCCCCCAGTCCCCCCTCCCTTCCCCAGCGCACGATGAACCTTGCGTCACCGCTCAATGGCGCCTGACGAAACCCTTCGCCCATCCAGGGGCGGCGTTAGGGGAGGCGGCGGCGGCGGCGGCGGCAATGAGGCGAAGGCGGTGGGCGCTCTGCGCGCTGCGGGCGACTTTAATGGACTGGCGGCGCTCGTAATTGTGTGTGATTTTAACGCAATTGGGCGAAGCATGTTTTGAAACTGCTGAGCACTTGACTGACGGCGATGCTGAATATTTTAGAGCCCGGCGACCGGGTGCCGCCGCCCGAGTCGGGAGGCGAGGACAAGGACGGCGTGCGGGGGGAGTGGCGAGGCAGCGTGGGTGGGCGGAGACTTCGTTGCGCCGTGTTTTCGTACTGTTTCGTATTCACTGCGTGCCGTACTTGGAGCATTCAGCCATGGGCACCTTCTCTAATCGTTGTCTACATTTCGAGGGCTGACTAGCGCCATTCAGCAGTCCCTCTGATTCTTGGTTATTTGTCTCATCAAATGTGAGCTTAGTATCAAATAGTTAACTCAGGAATAGTTGCCTTCATGTTCACAATCAGTATTCGAAGATAATAGCTTCAATTAGGGTATGTGATTACACTTGGGGCTTTCAATAAAGATTTCGGGTACCATAGCGCCACAATTTATTTTTTGCTCCAAATTACAAAACTGTATCTTTTTGGACGTTTTATAACAATTTTGGAGGATTCCCTCACACAATTGCGGGGGTAACAAGTAACGCTGGTCTTTCAAATTGTGTGAAGTTACGTATTTTTTACCTCCAAAATAATAAATTAAAAAATGCGGGAATGTTGGTATGGATCCAGTCAATAATTTATAAGCAATAAATAACTGAATTAAAAAAAATTAAATTGTCTTAAAATGATCACGTGGAAACGAGTTTTAGAATAATTAAGGAAATAATTTCCGTTTCACTTTCATAAAAATGATGGTCGATCTCATTATTTGTTATCCTTGGGGACAATTTTAAGACAACCAAAATCTAAACTTCTCGGTTTTCTAGTACCTCTACTTGTGTTTCGCATATGTTAGAGACAATAGTTTAAACGTTCACTGTTTAGTGGACATTATTGACCAGATTCACCCAATCATTCGACAACGTATGTACTACAGTCTGCATCGTACCTCACTTGCATCTACCACCATTCTCGCTAGAATTCTCCTGCATTGCCTCTTTGATCTCCGCTTTCTTCTTCTTTTTCTCCTCTTCCTCCTCTTCCTTCACACGTTACACGCGCTCTCCTCACCACTGGCGCCGCCGCGTCGCGAGCGCCAGCAATTTGCTCGGAATTGCTTCCCCGGCGGCAGCCACGCACGCTGGCGGTCAGGTGCGGCGCGGCGCGGAGCAGTCGAGGTTGCCGGTGCAGTTTCTGGGCCGACGCAAAGGCGCCGTCGATGCCGACCCCGGAAATCAATGGACTCGGACGCAACAAAGGCGGCGAGGCGGCGAGGTGCATTTGTCAACAAACGACGCGCAGCGGGCGGCCGGTAGAAGACACGTGTCAGTCTCCGGCGCTGGCTGTGGAGATTCGCGAACAAATCCTTTTTCGTACGGAGAATTTGCGTGATTTTTTCTATCAAAAGGGTTGTGTGTTGTGTTCTGGCACATCTCAGGCTTGGAAATGGAACAATGTGAACATACAATGAAACCAAATTTATCAGATCTCTAGCGATAGAAAAATGTTTCGATTACCATTGCTTCTCTCGTCAAGGCCAGATTCGTGGGCATCATAAAAAAGGAATTGAAATGAAATTCAGTTTACTACTACTTTACTATATTTTTGTAAAGTTGTTAGCAGTGATATCGCGGCTGCAGATCCACACAAATAACGGGAACTATTTTAGATTTTTGCACATGAAATGTATAGATTTTTAATTCATTTTATACGTTTTAAATATTGTTTCAAGTTTCTGAACATCTGTGAAAATAAACTAGCTAATGACAATACTATTCAAAAGCGGAAACTAATGTTAATCATCTCACTTCCTCCTCATTGTTTAATCACATTCTCCACTGTACACAAAAAATCTACCAGCGTCCTAATTTTTGTAAGACTTTTCCTTGGATTATATCCATAAAGCTCGTTTTATAATTTCACTCCTTGCACCCTGGATGACTCTCAAATCCCGCACTTGCAGGTCACCTGCGTTTACCCAGTAAGCGCAACGAACGTCAGGCGCTAAATTTGATGGTGAAATGAACACGATATTGAATTTGAGAAGAAAATAACAAAAATATATTCATATCTCAGCAACGTTTCTTTAAAACACTTACGCGTAAGAGCTACTTTGATCTTCCATTGCCATCTTCCATTGCCGTCTTCCTTTGTGAAGGACTGCAAAAACCAGAGAAGGAAACTGCATGCGATCTCATGCATTGCCAGTTCCGCAGCAGTTACTAGACACGAACAGCTGCAAGAGGCGCCACAAGAAGCGGACACCGCAACGGGTGTAATTGCTGCCATTAACTCTCCATGTCTTGCGCGTGGAGGCACACAGAGAAACGCGTTGTAGCTGAGTTACTTTCAAGTGCGGAAACGAATTACGAAACGGGCAATATAATCACGCGTCCGTAACTCACAAGCACAATTGCGATGGGTTTATGATTAAATCTTCAGGGATTAAAATACAAACATTACAGGAGTCACAAGCTCTCTGCAAAAATGTGATAAAGAAGTCACGGAAATGCTACTTCTAGGTGCGTGACCATCAGTTGTGCGACAGAAGATTGTCAGACTCCATTCGTAACAAGAATTTTAATACTAGTGCAAAAATGAAGAAATTTAATAATTTATAATTTGAAGATGAATGATTAGATTTGAACGTACGATAATATAACATCGACCACGATTTGTAGACACCCAACTTGCGGAGGCAGTTCTTTGTATGTGTTCGAAACAACAGCGTAACAGATTCGCAATACCCAATGCCGAGTGGAAAGGGGAATTCGTTCGCCGCTGCAACGAAGCGAGAGAACGAAAGCGCAATCAGGAACGCTCATTCCCTGTTGCAGAGCCCAACGACCCTACGCAAGTCAACGACGCGTTATTGGCACAATATTTCCACTGCAGTAGTCGCTCCGACCAATCTGTTCATCTCCCCCTCTTGAAGAATGGAGCTACATTTCGTTCACGGCGATGCACCGCCTCTCGCCGCCCCCCCCGCCTCCGTAGCACTCACACGGACACGCGCGCACACACACACGCAGGCGTGCTTCGCCACGCTCTCTCTGCTCCGCGCCGCGCTCTTCTCTGCAAATAGTTTTCAGAAGCTAATGCCGCTACCCGGGCGAATGATCCCATAAGCCCGCCCCATCACCCCGGCCGTCGCCGCAGGCCCGGCAGGGGGCGCTCGCGCAGACCCGGGGCCGGAGGAACAGCAGCTGCCGGCGAATACACACAACCCCCGAATACACGGGCCCGAAAGTCGACATTCCTCCCCCCTTCTCCATCCCCCCTGCTCCCTCTCTCACGCAACCCCTGGGACGGGGGCCGCCACCGGGGCGGAGAGTGCACCTCAAGCCGCGAAGAAACAGCTTTTTAATTCCCGTGCACAAGACAACACGGCCCGACCTCCCGCAGATGCCTTGTTCTTTCTCCTTTTTTTTAATTTTGCGCCCACAGTTTATAAAATTTTTAATTCTGCATTATTAGTCCGGCAGATGGAGCCGCGCGCGCTGCTACAGGGAGAGCGCCTCTCGGGAAGCAAGAGTGCCAGGATTAATCCGTGAATGCAAATAATGAAGACGCTCGTTCGGAAGTCTCCGCTAGGGGCGCTGCCAGGGGTGTATACCACATAGACCGGAAGACCGGCGCGGCCCCTGTGGAACACCGTGTTCGCGGTTCAGTTGGTTTCGGGTTTTTGCAGATCAAGGACAACAAGAGAGGTGGGATGGCCATGGAGCAGAAATTGATGCTGGGATCGTTTTGCTCTTTCAGTACTTGAATGGAAAGTGCAAACAAGAATACTGGGTAAATATCAATGTTACTTATTACAGTGCTTATGTTAGATTAATGAACTTGAAGTAAAAAGTTATCCTAAATTTGGTGGCTAGGCATTTTTTTAAAATCTATTTCAGTACCTCTAGATATTTAAAATTCATGTGTTACCTACCTTACTAATTTAAAAATAAAACAAGTGTTTTATCACTGAATTATATCAGGGAAAACTATATGGTAGTCTAGTCTATGGACACCTACCGTACCGTTTGTCCCATTATACCAAATGTACTCAATATACACGTTCCCACCAAAGAAATAACTTCGGTATCAGGCACCGACTAAAGGACACGGAGGAGATAAAGCGAGAAAAATATTCAAATCTCTACTACGACGTCGTAAGTTGCGGTGGATGAGTTTATTACTGTCATGCGACGACGTCGTGGCTGATGATTAACACTCTTTTCACATACGTTTGCGCGTGAGTCCTCAAGGAACCGCCAAGGGAACTGTTGTCGCTTTTAAGTCCGCTATCTCGGAGTAATAAAGCGCAGAAACATCAGACGCGTTTTAGTACGTTGCTACGCCGCGCAAACAGGCTATCAAAGTCGCTTGTCCGGTTGCCCTGCAGAGCGCTCTGCACCTTCCGAAGTTGTTTTGCGAGATCTGCGAATAAGTGTAAAAAATACGGATTATATTATAAACAATTGTCAGATTCTATTTAAGATGGACCAATCGCCAATATTTACTTCTCGTGAATTTCAAACTAGTACAATGTTAAAATAAAAACAATACAAATTGGCTATCACGACTTTCAAATAAGAATTTTGAAAACAATCCAAATCTTTGAAACTATATATTATCAATTGTGCTCGTGTAGCACTGCAAGAACTTTAATATATTCAAAGAAACCGAACATAGTACATAAAATATATTTTCAAAATATCAAAATTAATTATATTTTGTAATTCATATTCACATATTTTCACAATCAAAACAAATTCGTGTCACTTTCTGAAACGTATGTACAGTTACCATATCTTGCTTCGCGATTTCTTGATATTAGAAATGTCAGTCACGAATGAAAAATTATTTATGATTAAATTTCTCGCACATCGGACAACAGCATATTTTTCAAAAGAGGTTCTCACTTCAACATTTATTAACATATTGGATGTTAACGGGAAAACTAGGACGACTGCTATTCGACCACAGCACTCGTGAACGACCGCGTCTGGCCCAGCGCTTCCCTCGTTTATCGGAAGGGTGGGGCGGGCGCGGGCGAGGGCGAGGGAGCGGGTGAGGGAGCGGGCGAGAGAGCGAGCGCGGGCGCGGGCGCGGGCGCGGGCGCGGGCGCGGGCGCGGGC
>BOPP01000112.1:1635033-1692159 GCA_017312745.1 Gryllus bimaculatus | reverse complement strand
CGGTCGGGTCGAGGGGGCGGCGAGGGCGGCAAGGGAGGGGAAGCAGTTGCGGAGCGGCGGCGAAGGTGGGCGCGCGGTGAGGGACGGGGTCGGTTTTCAAGAGACGAACGGGACGCAACCGACGCGGAGCGACGGTACGGACGGACGGGACGGACGGGACGGGCGGGCGGACGAGACGGGCGGACAGGCGGGCCGGGAGCGCGACGCGACGCGACGCGACGCGACCGACGCGACGGGACGGAAAGCGGACGGGACGCGGACGACGGACGGGACGGCACCGAGACGGACGGGACGGGACGGGACGGCGACGGACGGGGACGGACCAGGACGGGACGGACGGACGGACTGGACGGACGGACGGGACGGGACGCGGACGGGACGACGGGACGGTACGCAGGACGCGGACGGACGGGACGGACGGACGGGGACGGGACGACGGACGGGACGGGACGGGACGACGGACGGACGGGACGGAATGTTCGGTCCGAGTGTGCGTGTGGCATGGGACGGTTACAGCGCGTCTGAGTTTTGCGTCCCCGACACAGCAACGCTTCCGGTGGCGCACGAGCAATTTAAGCTGCAGTTGCTGCTGCCGCGCGCAGCCTGACGCCCGCGCAAGTACGACGCGGGCGGGCCCCGAAGCGCCTGCCCACAGCAACCGCCTCCGCCAGCTCCCGACGCGAATGCGCTAGGAACGAACCGAGCGCGCTGCATCCCTGGCAACGGCTCCCTTTTCCCTACATAAAGACGACGAAAGAATAATTGAATGAATAAATGAATTGAGTTATGATGGGTGAGGAACAAAGTGAGTGAATGAGTGATTAATTGATGAATAAGTGGTAAATAAATAAATGAACCGAATAATTTTCTTTGAAGTTTCACGTCAACAATGTTAGACGGAAACCGGTTGTAAATCAGGTTTACCTGAGAAATAATAATACTAGGCCACTTTGGTGGAATAATAATAATAATCATTAATAAACAATTTAACAATTTCAGTAAAAACAGTGAACAGAAGAAGAAAGGCAATAAAAAAATTGAAAAAATATATTCCACGGATGCAACGGTTTTGCCGGTATCCGAGAGTAAACGAGGCAGGTCAATTACAATGTCATAATTCCGTTTAGGTTATATTACCTGCATTGCATTTTAATTTTAACAAAAAATGAAGGAATGCCTAAATAACACTTAGAAAGTTTTGGCCAGTTGGCACGTAGTGGAAAGTTTCAAACAAACATCATGACAGTTCAGGAACGAAAAAATATTTGCTACCAAGAAAAACTACTAAAAACTTTAGTGTTAAAGGAAATGTCGTGAATACATTGCAGACTAAATTATATATATAGAAGTGGTAGAAGGGTATTTTGTGAACAAAGCAACAGTCTGAAGAAATAATTTTTTAATTGAATGGATACTTAGCTGTCTTACGTACAGCAGTACTTTCGAGCATTAAGTAACGCTCCCGCAATATGTGTAAATACTACATTAAATTGCTGTTTAGAACTGCCAGAATATTGTAAAACCATTTGTGAGCCCTTATAATGAATTAACCCACCAAAAACATTTCCAAAATGGAACGGAAAGAAGAAGGCGTGTAGTGTCATCACTTAAATTTCTGCCTAAAAACCTGCCATACTGATATTCCTTGTTTTTGTAAAATGTAAAATTAGTTTTTAAGGACTATTTTTAATCCTATTATACTGCTCGGCCATAAAAAACTAGAATGATTATCCCACTATTAGCCAATATTGCCGAATAATTTTTTTCTTAAAGAACCAAATAACAATAAATCCAAATAATAATTGTTCAACGTCGTCATATACGCAGACAATTAGTTTCTAGTGTTTATATATGTATTACATTATAAAAATTTACTCCTGCAGAAGGAAATAGAATTCAATAAAGTTTGAAATGTTGATCGTCAGAATGCAAACGACGAATGGCAATAGATGTTCTCGAGTGATAAGATTAATTCCGCTCGTTTCTGGTATCCAGAAGCACTTGAGAGGACCCCGTTGCGGAGCGGTCGCAACGGGCGGACGCAAACCGCGCCCCAACCAACACGGGTCCGGGAGCCCGCTCCCATGGCGCCCTAACTTACTCCCCCTCCCCGCCCTCAGAGGCTGGGGGCCCGCCGGCCACCAAATGTTACGTGTGCCCACACCAGGAGATAATTACTTAAATCTCGCAAATGAACTGTGCTCGCTTTCCCGTTGAATAAATATCTCCCCAGGTCGAGCCAATCGTTGCCCCTATTTTTTTTTCGGAATTTACCACGTGGCTGCCCAGGGCCGCGTTTGGCTGTTAATCAAGTTCCAAAACTCACGCCTAAAACGCGCCTCTTTATAAATATTATCATTTCACGGTCAATAAAATACCACATTTCCTCCCGCCTCCGCAATTGTATGCGATATCCCTCTGACAAGATCGCACGCTCTGTTCCCCGCGCAAGAGATACGCGGGCTTCTAGAAATTAGTTGAATTTGGAACTGGTATAAGGGCAGATGAAACAAATGGGATATGTCATCCCAGACTGTTGTTCAAACGAAGTACATAATCTTGTTTTTTTTGAAATTGTAATATATTCACTATCTAACAAATCCTAAATTTACATTCATCGTTAAAAGGAAGATCTGCATTTTGCTCGATAATTTTTCAAACCAGACCATCGGTGACATTTTAATGTTCCAGGTGAAAGCAATTGCGCTCGTATCCAGGTGAAAAAATGAATGTAAATAAATTGTGCTTTTTAGCCTATGATTCATGTGAAAAAGTTAAAATGAAATACGGCATATAATTGTATTAATTTTAACACGTGTAACATACTTCAAAGTAAGGTAAATATAACAATATCAGAAAGTGAATTAAAGTGAAAGTGAAGTCTTAGTTTGCATAATAAGAACGCGCAATCAAAGCATAATGCGATTATTTGATAATTAAAACATTATGTAAAACGTATAAGAAAATATATCCATGAATTCAACAAGACGGTATGTAACTCATTAGAAATTCAATGATTTTTGTAAGGGAATCACCAAAACTTATATTTGCCTTACTACTTCAAAACGTTTTGTCGAGAGACATCTGCATTTGATTAAGAATTTCAAACAATATAATGTGCTTTTGGCACAATCGAGAGCGAATGAATCAAAAAGACTTCTAGAAAGAAAACTTAATGCATTAATATTTTTACCACAACCAAATAAACTACTGAATTAACATGAAAAGGGCCGCCCAGCGGCACTTGCTCTTCACCCGATTTTGCTGACGACCATCGCAGTTGCCAAACCACAGTGCCGGTTTCAAAGGGTTGTGATGAAAAGTCCAAGAGAAGAAAAGTAACAAAACAAAAAAAACTAGTGGTGCTAAAACAGCCACGTACTTCGCGCCCGATTTCCAGCCAAAAAAATTACGCGAAAATACCCACATTTCCCCAAAATTCCCCAAATTCAAAAAGTATACATCGAATCTAAGCAAAAATATACATCTTAATTTCAAAACTACCTTTAATGAACAAAATTTCAAAGAGAAAAAAATGTATCTTTGAATATATAGTTTGGATAAAGAATCGAAATATTTTGAAACTTTCGTAATTTTCCTTGCCAGGGCCCTGTAATCTGACAAAAATTTGCGTTTTTTATCATGCAGTCGCGCAACTGTCTCCTACTCCGTATCGAAGAAAATAAAAAAAAAACGAGATAGAGAAACGAGCAATAAAGCTAAAACGAAAGAAAGTACAGAAAGGAAAGAATGTTTCAAGTGACACGATTGTGCTAGACGAATCTCAGACTTGTCGAATGTTTCAACGCAGTGTCCTACCTCCAAAACGCTGCGTCGGCAGGCGCGCAGTAGCAGCGGCCGCCCGTTCGCGTCGTCTCTTCACCGGGCAGATGGAGCACGCTTTCCGAGGCAAAAGCGACACACAAACAGGCGCCGGTCGCCGGCGCGCAGCTCGCTCGCTCTCGTTAGGCTTAACCTGGCAACAGAGAACGCGGCCGCGCCGTATTGAGGACGCACACGAGCTGGGAGGAGATGGGGTCAACAAGTGAACAGTTTCTGGCAGGCGCGAACGAGCGCGCCGGAATGTTGGGAGCGAGGATGCGAGCGAGCGAGAGACGAGAGAGGAGGTGAGTGAGGATGAGGAGTAAGGGAGCAGGAGAGAGAGAGAGCGAGAGATGCCGCGGCTGCGTCCAGACGGAATCACCACGAAGAGGAAGGCGTGACGATACAAAGAGGACCTAAGTGACGACAAAACGTGAGGATTACGAGGTTCACCAGAAAAGCTGGAGGGCACACCTCATTTCTCTTAAATGGAGATGCTTGAGTGTGGGTTCAAGTGGATTCGCCAAACGGACGATAGCAAATGAATTATTTTTGGATGGTACCTGAAAAGTAGAACATTTTAATGAATAATATCCAAACAGAAAAACTGTTTGTAAGAACGGCCCAGTAATGTTGTGCTTGATTTATTTACTCCATTACATACGACAAAGTATTTAGAGGTTTCAAAGAGATGTTTTCACGGCAAGAATTTAATAGCAAGTACATCATGCAACCGCCGCATACTGGTGCGCGCTGAGAGAATGTAGACAGTAATAGTAACGCATTAATCTGGCACATGAAGCCGAAAATCATTGCATTAGTAATTTTTAACATGGAAACGCTCATGCGGCCGCATGGAAAGAGACATCGAGCAAATTGTATCAAAAAGGAAAGATATCTGAGCCTTCAGTAAATGAAAACTCTCTATGTAACAGATGAAAATGAAAGGACATGAATGCGGAGTACCAAGAGGCACTCCCCTTGGAGGATAGGGTAGAGCGAGGGTTTCTAGTGTGAGAAAAAGTGCATTTACGATAATAAAATTTCTGGACTGGTAGTCTTCTTGTAAGCATAACACATGGCGTAATAATTTTTAAAAAGCGTACACAGCGTCAATAGTTCTGCCACCAATACCTAGTGATAGTTGAGAGAAGGGATCGTGGAACAATGAAATTACGTTGTGAGAAAAAAACACTGAAAGGGAGATATCATCAACGTAAAGTTTAAAAAAAACCAAGAAAGATACCTTAACTGACGTGGGCGTGTATATTCTGAATTAATAAAACTAAGAAGCGATTAAATTGAACTTCTGAAACTCAGCCAAAGAAAAAAATAAAGAGCTACCCGTTCTAGTTCCTCAGTCGGTTCCAGACGCCCAACTCCTTGAATGTGGATGAAGAATTAACATTTGTGAGTGTGTAAGTTTCGTGTTTAAAAAGAAGTATTTTAATTAGTTCTATGATAAATAGTAAGAACTGTACCATAATCTGCCCTTAAAATTACCCTTTTTTTGCTTGCGAGTCACTCCTTGATAAAATCAAGCAAAAATCTCGTATGCATTATTTGACTTAAGATTAATACTAACACAACAGCCTCAGCTAAGAGACATTATTTCAATTATTTTATAAATACATTATTCTTTGCTTCTGCATCATTTTACTTATAAACAAATTATAGCGAAACATTTCCCTAGAACATTATTGTAATAAAAACCAGATAAAATTTGTGTGGTGCCTTTTCACTCGCAAGAAATAAGGCGTGCGGCAACGCACCACCACATCACCGGTTGTCGAGACAAATTCCGGAAAGATCTCCCCCACATGGACCCTCGGGCCTCTCCACGGGTAGCTGCTACCCATGCGTCTCTTCACTCAACGTTCTTTAGCGCCCGCGTTTACGACTCTCCGTGCCGCTCCCATGAGATAGCGCTCGGATGAAGGTATGGGGCATGGGACGCGCGCCATGTTATAGCCCAGTGCTGCTGTGAAAACGGTGGATAGCGAGCGAAAATATGGTCGTCTCAGGACAACTCGGGGATGTTAAGAATTCGACCGCGCTCTCGAATGAGCTCAGTGATCGATGAAATCGGGACTTCACAAGTGATCATGAGTTATGAAGAAAATGTGGAATTATCTAATGTTCTGCTCCATCTTCGTAGTAATACATTTAGATTTCTAGGCGGTAACTAGAAATTCAAACAACATTGAATATAATAAAGTTCTGTAAAATAATTTTGGTTACATACAGAACAATAAACTAGTATTACAGAAGCTATTAATTTTCCTTTGTTACATAGCATTAGTAGTAATGTACATCACAAAAGCAACTAGCAAATGAATTCGTTAGACGTGTGGTCATTTAAAGGAAACATTACATTAGCTTTACATTACTTAGGCGAAATAGTTGAAGTCAACCTTACGTTATCTTGAGTTAATATTTGCAATTAAAAACATTATAAAGCAGAGAAAAGTATACCAAATTATTCTTGTAATTACTGAGCGCATTCATTTTCTGCAGACCACTCCAGTTTGAGTGTATAAAATCAATTCTTCAAGATATGAAACCATTATTAATGCTCTTTAAATTAAATTTATTTACGCATCTACCCAACAGCCCAAAATGTGCTAACATTTATTCGTAAATATCTGTTCCCCACTAGAAATATTTCAATTGGATTTTTCATTAATTAAAGGAAAACAATGCTTGCGATTCATGCCATTTGCAGCAGGATGCACAGTGCAAAAACGACATGGCATATTCTGCATTCTACACTTGTCCAAGAGCCAGAAAAGAACAATAATACACAGCATCAGAAAAAAAAATAATAAAAACGTTATCAGAGAAAAAGCGTGCGTAAAGCCCGGATCGGGCCAACCCCCCCCCGCCGTAGGCCATGACCATTACGCCAGTTTACATTTTCAGAGAGGGAAAAAGTTTAATTATTTACCCTGAGCTTGCATTGTCGACGAAGGTTAATTATATTGAAAGCCATTAGCTCTCTTTACGCTCAGTCGGCTCGCCCTTTCCCAGCGCTCGGGCTCAATTAGACGCCCTTGGCTTCGTCGCCGGTCAGTCGTCGTCAGTGCCCGCCGCGCCTCCCAATACTTACCCACATTACCCCCAACCCCACCGCCACCCGCCACTGACCAAAAGGGGCCCCAAGCCACCATCTGCCCTTCTCCCCACAACATCCTCTGCCCTGAGAGATTAAGCGTTTAGAAATTAAAACGGGGATTACCAGCGGTCGTGGGACTACTCGTCAAAGGGGAAAAATGGGACAAAAAAAAAACCGAAAAGTCGAAGGTCGTCCATTTCCGAAGGGTAAATAAAAATTGAATGTGGCTGTGGTTTCGGGTCGGGTGCACATGGCAATGACGCGTGGTGGCCGCCGTAGGCGAGCTGTCATAGGAGAGGAACGCGGAGCGATCACGTGGATCAGAGACTCACATCGGTGAATGGATATTGTTTTTGGCGTCGATTAGTAAATGCAGTGGCACGTTGAAAGAACATCGACTTGAATGATGAATCAAAAAGTAAGAAGTCGCGTAAACCATCTCTCTCAGGGAAGGGAAGGGAAGGGAAGGGAAGGGAAGGGAAGGGAAGGGAAGGGGCGGAGAGGCAGGGAAGGGTGTAGGACAAGACGGGTTCGGTGGTGGTAACGGTGGTGGCACGGGAACGTCAAGAGCGCGAGCGCCTGCGCGTCTGAGTTCTGCGTTCCGGGACACAACGGGCAACGCTTCCGGTGGCGCACGGAGCAATTGATGCTGCAGTTTCTGCTTCCGCGGCGCAGCCTGACGCCCCGCGCGAGTTACGACGCGGGCGGGCGCCCGATGCGCCTGCCCACAGCACCGCCTCCGCCAGCTCCCGACGCGGATGCGCTGCGAACGAACCGAGCGGCGCTGCATCCCTGGCAACGGGCTGCCCTTTACCCTACATAAGACGACGAAAGAATAATTGAATGAATGAATGAATGAATGAATGAGTGCATGGATGGGTGAGTTGAACACGTGAGTGATTAATAAGTTGATGAATAAGTGGTAAATAAATAAATGAACGAATAATCTTCGAATCAGTTAATAAATTATCAATGATTTCTTAAATGAGCTCTTTTATCCAAAATCATTATGTTGGAGAGCTTGTAACTGTTAAGTTTCATTATACGTTTATTAACCTTAACAACAAAATGACAAAGTTATCGCAAAGTGCAATATCCGGCAGGAATTAGAGAGGACCCTCTTTCAGCCGATGCAATATTTCTAAACTATGCATTATCTTTTTTGTAACGTAACGTTCGATGGACGGGATTGGGCAACGTGACATTGTGGGTCGAGTCTCGCTGGCAATATCAAGGAAGCGATTTAAGTTAGATGTAGCATCATATGATTCACAGATATCAGTTTTATCTTCCAAGAGAATATTAATTACGGATTAAAGACTAATGCATTGTTAATACTCCAGAGATTGCTTCCCAGCGAACACTTATTTTCATTTATTTTCTTCCCTATAAGCGAGTCTCAACATTAGCTAAGTTTAAATATGGTGGTATGTGACAAAGTATTGTAAATACAATTTTTCATGTACAATTATTTACATAATACTCATATTTCTAAAATATATTCTTTGAGGTTTGCACGTCAACAATGTTAGAAGAAACGGTTGTAAATCGGATTTACCTGAAGAAAGATAAATAATAATAGCCACTTTTGTGGAATAATAATAATCATTACATATACAATTTAAACAATTTCAGTAGAAACAGTGCAAGAATCAGAAAGGCAATAAAAAATTGAAAATATATTCCACAGAGGAACTGTTTTGCCTAATATTAGTTTATATAACTCAATATTGTTAACGGTATCCGAAGAGTAAACGAGGAACGTCCAATTACAATGTCATATATTCTGTTCAGGTTATTTACCTGCATTGCATTTTAATTTTAACAAAAATGGAGGAATGCTAAATAACACGTTAGAAAGTTTTTTGTGGCAGTTGGCACGTAGTGGAAAGTTCAAACCAAACATCATGACAGTTCGGAACAAAATATTGTACAAGAAGAACTACTAAAAACTTTAATGTTAAAGGAAATGTCGTGAATACATTGCAGTAAATTATATATTATAGAAGGTGTGTAGAAGGGTATTTTTGTGAACAGCAGTAACAGTTGCTGAAGAAATAATTTTTAATTTGAACTGGATACTTAGCTGTCTTACTACAGCATGTACTTTCGAGCATTAATTGTAACGATCCCGCAATATTGTAATACTACATTAAATACTGTTTAGAACTGCAGAATATTTTAAAACCATTTGTGAGCCCTTATAATGAATTAACCCACAAAACATGTTCAAAGTGGGAAGGGGAAGAAGGAGGGTGTAGTGTCATCACTAATTTCTGCCTAAAAAACCTGCATACTGATATTCCTTGTTTTTGGTAAAAATGTCAAATAGTTTTTAAGACTATTTTTAATCCTATTATACTGCTAGGCATAAAAACTAGAATGATTATCCCGCTATTGAGTCCAAAAATTGCCGATAATTTTTTTCTTAAGAAACCAAAATAACCATAAATCCAAATAATAATTGTTCAACGTCGTCGTATACGCAGACAATTATTTCTAGGTATGTATTATAGTATGTATTATATTATAAAATTTACTCTTGCAGAAGGAAAAAAAATCAATTAAGTTTGAAATGTTGATCGTCAGAATGAAAACAGACGAATGCAATAGATTTCTCGAGTGATAGATTTAATTCCGTTCGTTTCTGGTAGCCCAGAATGCACTTGAGAGGGACCCCGGCGCGACGTCGCAAATGGGCGACGCAACCGCGTCCAACCAACACGGTGTCCGGGAGCCTCTCCCACGGCGCCTACTTACTCCCCCTCCCCGTCCCTCAGGGGCAGGGGCCCGGCGGGCACCGAATTTACGTGCGCCCACACGGAGATAATTACTTAATCTCGCAAATGAACTTGCGCGCTTTCCGTTGAATAAATATCTCCCCGGTCGGAGCAATCGTTGCCCCTATTTTTTTTTCGGAATTTACCACGTGGCTGCCAGGGGGCCGCGTTTGGCTGTTAATCAAGTTCCAAAACTCCACGCCTAAAACGCGCTCTTTTAAATTATGTATCATTTTCACGGTCAATAAAATACCACATGTTCCTCTCCGCCCTCCGCAATTGTATGCGGATATCCCTCTGACAGGATTCGCACGCTCTGTTCCCGGGCGGCAAGAGATACGCGGGGCTTCTAGAAATTAGTTGAATTTGTAACTGGTTAGGGCAATGAACAAATGGGATATGTCATCACATGACTTGTTGTTTCAAACGAAGTACATAAATCTTGTTTTGTTTTGAAAATTGTAATATATTCACTATCTAACAAATCTAATTACATTTCATGTTAAAAGGAAATTGCATTTTGCTCGATTGAATGTTTCAAACAGACCAATCGTGTGACATTTTAATTTCCAGGTGAAAGCAATTGCGCTCGTATCCAGGTGAAAAAATGAATGTAAATAAATTGTGCTTTGTTACCTATGAATTCATGTGAAGTTAAAATGAAATACGCATATAATTTATTAATTTTACACGTGTACATACTTCAAGTAAGGTAAATATAACAATAATTCAGAAAGTGAATTAAAGTGAAAGTGAAGTTTAGTTTTGCAGTAATAAGAACGCGCAATCTAAGCATAATGGTATTATTTGAATAATTAAAACATAATGTAAAACGTATTAAGAAAAATATCCATGGAATTCAACAACGTATGTAACTCATTAGAAATTCAAGATTTTTGTAGGGAATCACCAAACTTATATTCTGGCTTACTACTTCAGAAACGTTAGTCGAGAGTACATCTGCATTTTATTAAGAATTTCAAACAATTATAATGTGCTTTTGGCACAATCGAGAGCGAATGAATCAAAAAGACTTCTAGAAGGAAACTTAATGCATTAATATTTTTACAAACCAAATAACTACTGAATTAACATTGAAAAGGGGGCCGCCCCAGGGCACTTGTTCTCACCGCGATTTTGCAGACGGCCATCACAGTTGGCAATCCACAGTGCGGTTCAAAGGGTTGTGGATGAAATATCCAAGAGTAGAAAAATAACAAAACAATAAAAAAACTAGTGGTGCTAAACCGCACGTACTTTCGCGCCCGTATTTCCATGCAAAATTACGCGAAAAGTACCCACATTCCCCCAAATTCCCCAAATTCAAAAAACGTGTGCATCAATTAATCAAAAGTATACATCCTAATTTCAAAATCTATCTTTAAGGAACAAATTTCATTAAGAGAAAAAACTATTTTTAATATATTAGTTGTCAGAAGTCTCCGAAATGGGTTTAAACTTACGTAACTTCCTTTGCCAGAGCCCCGTAATTTGCCAAAAATTTGCGTTTTTTTTCGCGCAGTCACACAACTGTCTCTCTACTCCGTATCGAGAAAATAAAAAAAAAACGAATAAGAAAAGTAAAGACGAAAAAAAGTAAAAAAAAAAAAGGGAAAGAAATGTTTCAAGTGACACAATTGTACTAGAGGAATCTCAAGACTTTGTCGAGTGTTTCAACGCGCGTCCTACCTCCCAAAACGCTTCGTCGTCAGGCGGGCAGTAGCAGCGGCCTCCCGTCGCGTCGTCTCTTTCACCGGGCAAATGGAGCACGTTTCCGAGGCAAAGCGACACACAAGCAGGCGCCGGTCGCCGCCGGCGGCGGCGGCGGCGGCGGCTCGCTCGCTCTCGTTAGGCTTACCTGCAACAGAGGACGGGCGCGCGTGAGGACGCACACGAGCGGGGAGGATGGGGTCAACAACGTGTGAACATTTCTGGAGGCGCGAACGAGCGCGCCGGAATGTTGGAGGCGGAGATGCGAGCGAGAGAGAGAGAGAGAGAGAGAGAAGGTGAGTGAGTGAGTGAGAGGGAGAGGGGGAGAGAGAGAGAGAGAGAGAGAGAGAGAGAGAGAGAGAGAGAGAGAGAGAGAGATGCCGGCGGCTGGCGTCCAGCCGGAATCACGCACGAAGAGGAAGGCGTTGACGATGACACAAAGAAAGACCGTGAAGTGACGACGAAAACGTGAGGATTACGAGTGTTCACCAGAAAAGCTAGAGGGCACACTCATTTCTCTAATGGAGGTGCTTGAGTGTGGGTTGAAAGTGGATTCGCCAAACGACGATAGCAAATGAATTATTTTTGGATGTGTACCTGAAAATAGAACATTAATGAATAATATCTAAACAGAAACTGTTTGTTAAGAACAACCCAGTATTTGTGCTTGATTCATTTACTCTATTACATACGGACAAGTATTTAGAGGTTTTCAAGAGATGTTTTCTACGGCAAGAATGTTAATAGCAATGATACCATCATTTGCAACCGCATAACTGTGCGGCGTGAGAGAATGTAGACAGTAATATTAACGCATAATCTGCACATGAAGCTGAAAATCATTGCATTACTAATTTAACATGGAAACTCATTGCGGTCGCATGGAAGAGACACTGAGCAAATTGTAGCAAAAAGGAATATATCTGAGGCCTCAGTAAATGAGAACACACATGCAACGACGGAATATGAAAGGGCATTGAATGCGGAGTACCAAAGGCACGCCCCTTGGGAGATAGGGTAGCGCGAGAGGATTCTAGTGTGAGAAAAGGTGCATTTACGATATATAAAATTCTGTTATGTGGCAGTCGTCGTGTAAACATAACACATATTGGTATATTTTTAAAAAGCGTACATAGCGTGCAATATTCAGGCACCTAATACCTAGTGATATGAGAGCAAAGCGTCGTGGATAATGAAATACGATGTGAGAAAACACAACACTGAAAGGAGAGAATCACAAGTAAATGTTTAAAAACCAAGGATGATACCTTAACTGAAGTTGCGCGTGTATATTTTCATTAATAAAACAAAGAAAGCCGATTGAAATTGGACATTCTGAAACTCAGCAAAAGAAAAAAAAGAAAAACATAAAGACTACCCGTTCTAGTTCTCCAGTCGTGTTCCAGGCGCCCAACTCCTTGAATGGTGGTGAAGAATTAACATTTGTGAGTGTGTAAGTTACGTGTTAAAAGAGTATTTTAATTAGTTCTATGATAAATAGTAAGAACTGTACCATATCTGCCCCTAAATTACACTTTTTTCTTTGCGAGTCACTCCTGGTAAAATCAAGCAAAATCTCGTATGCATTATTTGACTTAATTTAATACATACACAACACTTACAATATCTTAAAGAGACATATTTGAATGTTTATAATACATTATTCTTTTGCTTCTGATCATTTTATAATAAACAAAGAAAAATTATATAGAAACATTTCCCTAGAATATTTATTCTAATAGAAACCAGATGAAAATTTGTGTATGTGCCTTTTCACTCGCAAAATAAGGCGTGCGGCAACGCACACCACATCTCGCGGTCGAGACAAATTCCGGAAAGATCTCCCGCCCACATGACCTCACGGCTTCTCCACGTGTAGCTGCTACCATGCGTCTCTTCCACTCAACTTCTTTTAGCGCCCGCTGTTTACGACTTCCTGCCGCTCCCATGAGATAGCGCTCGGGATGAAGGTATGGGGCAGGGGACGCGCGCCTTTGATAGCAGTGCTGCCGTGAAACGGTGGATAGCGAGCGTAAAATATGGTCGTCTCAGGACACTCGGGATTTTAAATTCGACCCGCTTCGAATATCTCAGTGATCGATGAAATCGACTTCACAAGTGTATCATTGAGTTATGAAAGAAAATGTGGAAGTTATCTAATGTTCTTGCTCCATCTTCGTAGGTATATACATTTTAGATTTCTAGCGCGTACTGAAATTAAAATAAACATGAATATAATAAATTCTGCAAAATAATTTTTGGTGACATACAGACCAATAAACTAGTATTACAGAAGCGTTAATATTTTTTACATAGCATTAGTAGTAATTACATCACAAAATCAGCATAGCAAATGCATTCGTTAAGACGTGTGGTCATTTAAATGAACTATTAGCTTCACATTACTTAGCGAAATAGTTGAAGTCAACCTTACGTTATCTTGAGTTAATGATTTGCAATTTAAAACATATAAATCAGAGAAAAGTATACAAATTATACTGTAAATTACTGAGCGCATTTAATTTTTCTGCATACCACTCAATTTTAGTGGTATAAAATCAATTCTTCAAGATTATGAAACACATTATAAATTCTCTTTAAATTAAATTTATTACGGCTCTACCCAACAGCCAAAATTGTCTACATTTATTCGTAAATATCTGTTCCCACTAGAAGTATTTGAATTGGATTTTTTCATTAATTAAAGGAACAATGCTAGCGTATTCATGTCCATTTGCAGAAGACTGCACCAGTGAAAACGACATGGCATATTTCTGCATTCTACACTTGTCCAAGAGCCAGAACGGAACAATAAAACACACATCAGAAAAAAATAATAAAAACGTTATCAGAGAAAAAGCGTGCGTAAAGCCCGGATCGCCACCGTAGGCCATGACCATACGCAGTTTACATCAGAGAGGGAAAAAGTTTAATTATTTACCCTGAGCTTGCTTTGTCGACGAGGTTAATTTATATTTGAAAGCCATTAGCTCTCTACGCTCAGTCGCTCGCCCTCCCAGCGCTCGGCTCAATTAGACGCCCTTTGCTTCGTCGCCGTCGTCCTCGTCCTCGTCGTCGTCGTCATTGCCGCCGCCCTCCCAATACTATCCACCCTACCCCCAACCCCACCGCCACCGCCACTGACCAAGCCCAGCCACCATCTCCTCTCCCCACTAACATCTCTGCCTGAGAGATTAAGCGGTTTAGAAATTAAACGGGGATTACAGCGGTCGTGACTACTCGTCAAAGGGAAATGGACAAAATACGAAAAGTCAGTCGGTCATTTCAAAGGGTAATAAAATTGAATGTGGCGTGGTTGCGGAGTCGGTAACACATGGCAATGACGGGCGTGGGTGCCGCCGTAGGGGAGCTGTCATAGGAGAGGAACGGGAGGGATCACGTGGGCAGAGACTCACATCGGTGAATGGATATTGTTGTTGGGTCGATAGTTAAATGCAGTGACACGTGAAAGAACATCGACTTGAATGTATGAATCAAAGTAAAGAAGTCGGTAAAACACACTAGAGACGAAAATGACAAAATAACCGTTAGATCTAGCTACAAACACCTCAAAAGGAAATCTAGATGTAATATTATTTGAAAAGAAAACCGAGGTTGCAGCTCATTTGAAATGCGAGGGTAGAACCTATGACGTATGATATTGCAATCAATGAAGATGGTGGAAATAGCAATATGGAAAAGATAATCACCCCCCCCCCAAAAAAAAGAACGTTAAAAATGCATTCCATAAGAATATATACACTAACTTTACTGCAGTGGTTCCTTCAATATTCTATACTCGCTTTCCACTGCAGTTGAAATTCTAACGCCTCAATATATTTCGTAATATCAGCGTTTCTAATTCAACTTCGAGTTGGGTGGTCCTTTCTGTCGCATGCGTTTTTTTTCTTTCTCTTCTTTCATTATCTACGCAAGCAAGCGTTCTAATGATTATCGCAAATTATTAAAACGTTAAAAATGCAGTTAATAAGAAATTTTCCAAAATTAATAATTGAACACATCAGCGATCAATATCCATTATCTTTTTTTTTTCATTTTCACAAAAATTTAAGTCACACAAATTACAAGATTTTAAAAAAATGCGTAAGAATTTATTAGTATATCGAATACCAAATGAGACCAAAAAATCTGAACGTTCCCAACACATTTAACTGGTGACATTTGAAACGAGCGGAATCAAAGTATAGCACCCGCGAGCGGTAACGAGCAGCACATATCCAAATCAAAGTGGTCTGGTATTTGAATTCGGATGTTTCGAATGCGGCGGCGGACATCGTTCCCACAGCCGCTGCCGCTGCCGCCTCGTGGCCACCGCCCGCCCGCCGTCCGTCCGCCACGCCCACTCCCACGCCCACGCCTATGGCAACGGCTTACGGGTGGAGCGCCATTACAATAAAATTAAATCCTTTTCATGCATTAATTTTTTCCCCAGGGAAATGTTTGAATATTTCACGTGTAATCCTCATGAATGTGTATCACATATTCCCCAGATATCCGAGGTTTTATTTTGTATTATAATCGGAATTTCATTTAGGACTTTCATAAAACCTCGCCGTTCTCGTAATTGTTATTAACAAGAGCGCTAATAATTTGGGCTGATCTCCATTGTAATATTGCAACACAATTGATAGTAGCGCCCTAGATTAATAGGGTGCGTATACAGAGGAGCTCTCATTATGCTGCCTTTTGGCTGTTTCAGTGCCGTGGGTTATTAATTTACTAAATAAATTATTCATGATTCATGTATTCCATTATTTATGTTCTGCAGTGCGTCGACAATTCACTCATTTTACCGCCAGAGCCCACACCCATAACGTGCGGTGTTTCCCACCTCTCAGTCGGGGGTCAATGTCGTCATTTAGAGGTCAGAGGAAATGTACGAACGGTAGGATGATTTCTCGGCCTTACGAAACTCGTCGGACCGGACAAGTGGTTTTTCTTCCCCAGTAAACTGTCCCCAAGTCCATTGTTAAGTGCGGCGTCATTTGTTTTTAGCCCCGTGCCAGGGGGCCGGGCAGTGATGCTCGTTTCTTTTCTCGCGCGCCGCGGTGCACAAACAAAGGAAGAGCAGAAGCTGCGGAAGAGAGATCGCTCAAAGCGGTCAAAGGATTCGTAAAGGACAAATGAATGAGAGAATAGCAGCGAGGGCGAGAACAAATTAAACAGCGAACAAATCGATAGACAATCAAATCTAGCTAATGCAATAATTAACCATCAAGTAAATCAACGAGCACACCACAAAGAAAAGAGGTGTTTAGTGAATCTATGAGCGGAATGAAGTGAGAGGCAGATGAACTGGCGCAAAAACAAGTAGATGCTAACGAAGTTAAACGTATTTAAACATGTAATGCACAAATTGCAGCACAAAATAAAACACTACGGTAATATACGGAGTACAGGACGAAAGAAACTCGTGAGGATCCCACTTATTTCTTTCAAACGTTTTTTGAATAACTCCTCTGATTTGGCATTCTTATTAATGCCCACAGTTGTTCTTTCCTGGTCTTAAACGAGACCGCGTTATTACATATTGTTTTCCTGAATTTTATTTAAATATTTCTCATGATAAAAGATTGCAATATTACACATTGCATTGCTTTTCCCTGCAGAGACCTTAAACTCTGCAAACGAAAAAAAATCGAACACACTACTTGGCATTATTCCAAATTGTCTGCAATTTGTTGTTAGGAAGGTGTGTTTTGTCAACAAATCATGAAAATTATGTTTTGGCAATCAGCAAAACACATATTAATTTTCAATTTACTTCCGTATACATTGATTGCCTCCAGGGAGCTTTTCTTGGAGGTAGATGATACTCTACTGCAATAATGTTCATTAACTGGAATGTTCTTGAAAAAATGGAATTATTTTCAAATGTTTCACAAGATCCTTGCTGACTTTTCTCATTTATTTTAAAAATAAATAAATTAAAGGTAGATGAATAGATACGCACTTCACAGATGCAACAGGGTATCAGCAGCCGCCGATGCAGTAGATAACACTTGCAGGCGCCAGCAGTGTGTTCCACCATCCGGCTAAACGATCCACCATTACGAAGAGAAACATGTCCAAGCTAATTGTAGACCGCCCGAAAGACTCGAACAAACCTTGTGGCACACCCTCACGCCACGACGCCGGGCCCGGGCGGAAAACGCAGCTTCTAATTATTCGCAGTGTTTACGGCGTGCAGCTATTTAGTTGTTTAATCGCCACACGGTGCTGCAAACGCCGATGGAGAGGCGCGACCGCCAGCCCGCCCACCTCTTTCCGCCCGCTCCGCCTCCACCGCACCGCGCCCCGCCCCGCCCTAGCCAACCGCGGCCGAAGACCGCCCCGCCGGCGGCTCGCCGCCGCCGCGCCGCTTGCAAACAAAAAACGGGCGGAGCAGTTTAGAGCGCGCCGCCGGTTTATGCGCACATAAACGAGCGCCGCCACACATAATCGGGAGCATTTATGGCGACGACTGCAGGTCCTCCCGCCCGGTAGCCCTCCCGCTCGCGCGGGGCGACGGTTGCAGCGGGCGAAATGTGAACAGGAAACGCGAAAGAAAGAGAAAAAAGAAATTATTTTCAATAAAAAGTTATACAGTCCAAAAAGTGACTTAAGCTCAGGCTGAATCGCAACAGTAAATCAGTTTGTCCACAAATTTTTAGGCATACAGGAAAGAAAAACAATTATTTGCGAAAAAATATTCATTTGTTACCAAATGTGCATATGGAAACTTTTAAAAAAAGTCTTTAATTGTCAATAATCTCGAACATTATTGCATTTAGAGCGTAGTTGAGCAAGAATGTCAGCATACGCTGGTTGAAAATCAAGCATTTTATACCAAACAAAATTGCAAAAGTTTAATCAGCATTAAATCATAGTATTAGTAAAGCTAGGAACTTGAAACGAAGTACGTCGGCCACCTGTTGTAACTGCGCTGCTACTGGATGCAACTTCACAAGCCTACGTTTCAGATTGCGGTGTGTTTTCTTATAATGACGACCTTCAAGGCTTCGTTCATTATGAAGTAAAATCTTAGTAATATAATTCAGAGATGAGTGCAAAAAATGTATTTCTCGCCCAAAGTTTTCGAAATTCAAATATGGTCAAAATCGTCTCTCTCAATCTCATTATCCATATCGTAAATATTCTGTAAACGGTCATATGAAAGCGTTCGGTTGTAGGTGTATACCACTTTGTTTAAACAAAACGGCCAACAAGCACCGTAACAAGAAAACTTTCCCAATAGACACAAACTGTTATTTGGCAACTCCAAGTGGTACGTATATTCGAAACCAAGATGAACCAAGACTTCTAGGTTCAACATTGTAGCCTCAATCGAGTGTCGCGTCTCCTTTCGGCACTTCGATGAATGCGTCTGCCTGTGGGGTGGCAACCAGCGCCCCGTTCTGTAAGAGGCCTACCACACACTCGGCCAAAAAAAAAAATCTCCGCAAATTATTCTCAACGGCCCGTTCCTCTGAACTGTCAACAGCGCGGGCACATCCTTGCATATGCTATAAGACTCTCTCAAAAGTCCGCTGCTTTTCCTCGCCAGCATCAAACACAATGGCGCTGTTAATTACCACGTTGCCTCAATCCCACCAAGGCCCCGCGCGCACGCCCGCCGCCGCCGCCACGCCGCGCCGCGCGCGGGCAACCATTTTGTTTTCGAATGTTGCGCTGGAAATGAAATTACACAAGCACGGATTGCGGTTCCGCGGCAAGGAAGCCAAAAGCCGCGCGGCGCGACGTTACAGGTAAAATTAACACACCCCACACAATGGCCTCGTGTACTCGAAACAGTTTCGAGAAATAAAGCTGGCAATCGGTAACAGTAAACTAGTTAAATTCAAACAGAAACAAATTAAATTTTAGTGGTAATAGCTAAACGTTGTTAAATCCAATTTGCTCTCGTATTCAGATTAAACAATTTAGAGCAAAAAAACTCTCTATTCGTGTACGTAATGATTCGCGGTGAACGCTTATCATGAAGTAGGGTTTCCAAAGAGCACGACTCCTCTCGCGGAATGGTGACGTCATATGTCAAGTGTTCCTGCCACACCGATGCAGACGAAGGCAGAGGCGGTGGCTGTACTAACTTTGCTTCTACGACTCGTTGGCCGAGACAGCTGAAGTAGATCATAATGATGAACGTGCCGGCGGCCTTGGCAATTCCAAATTTGTCAACGCCGTGGGTCTCAGTGGCGGTGGCGACGGCGCTGGAAGCAGGAAGGAAGGCGCGGGCAAGGGAAGTTATCACCCGGACAGATGGTTAAAGTGCCTTGAGCGCTGTAAGACACTGCAACCGCTTTCGCCGCACAAGATGTTATGTTGCAGTTTACGTGGATTGCTTTTGGCAACACACCAACTTAAGCATTACTTTACGGGCTTACTTATGTTTGTTATCTCTCTCACTCTCACTCTCTCCCCCGTCTCAATCACATGCCTTGCTAAGCCACAGATCACCACTCAAATGAACTTTCACCCAATCATTCCTTCCACCCATCACCCCTTCCAGCCATCAACCCTTTCCAGCATCAATCCTTCCAGACATCAACCCTTCCAGCCATCAACCCTTCCACCATCAACCCTTCACCCATCACCTTCCACCATCAACCCTTCAGCTACAACTCTCCCCAAACCAGTCCATTCCCATCAGGATTATCAAGCTCCCATAAGCTCCTTTTCATTTCACAATAGTTTTATGACCCGTGATCGGTCAAATTACTGGCTTTAACTCTCACATTAAACATTCCCTATTCTCCGCTCGCCAACGCCCCCGCCTAACGTTGCCAGACCCAGCCTCGGGCGCGAGGTCGGACGTCGGGTCGACGCCAAAAAGCCTTCTCCACTGGAGTGGCCGTCCCCTCTCGCACGGAAAACTACCGCGCACGCGCTGCGGTGAAGGAGCGCACGTGTGAATCCCACTTAATACGTAAGTCGCCCCTCTCGAAACATTCCTCCTACTCCTGCCCCGTCGCGCGAGAGCCGCGTCCCGCGGCCCGCTCGGCGCCGCCGCCGCCGTCGTCGTCTCCCAACCTTCTCCCACACCACCCGCCGCGCGCGCTGCGCTGCGCTAGCGGCTACGCTGCGCCCGTCCGCCCCCACCCGCGTGGCGCACGACAGTTTAGCCCGCTGGGCCCCGCGGGGGGCGCGCTCGCTTGCCGCGGCGCGCGCGCGGCCTGGCGCGGCCGTGGCGTGGCATGGCGTGGCGGCGCCGTGGCGTGGCAGCGCGCCGCCGCCGAGCCGGCCAACCTCGTGACTTGCAAATCAGTGGGCCGGCCGACCGCTTGCCGCCCGCCGCTGGCCTGCACACCCGCTGTCAACTGGCCGAATCCCCCTTCCCCCGCGGACCTCCGCGCAACAACTTCTGGCCCCTCCCTCCCGCACCGCCGCGCGCAACTCACCTGCGGCGACTGGGAACGTCTTAATACGCGAACGACTGCGCGCGCACCGGCCGGTCGGTCCGTCAACCGTCTGCCGCCCCGCACTCCCTCCCTCCTCTCCCGCGCCCGTCCCGCTGCCGCGCGGAGGGACCCTCATCAAGAATGTTAATTTTCGGACGTTTTATATACGGCCCATATATAACTTCCACGGACGAGGGCTCCAGGCGCAGGGGTGGACATTTATTCCGATCGCGAGCCGCCCCGCCGCTTCCCGTAATCACGCGCAGAGCTTCCCCCCCCCCGCGTACTTTATTAATAAACGTTACGACAATGACTCACGCGGGATATTCGTTTTGAAAGCTGGCCGGCGGGACGCGGCGCGCCTCCGCCGCTAATTTTCTCCCGTGTGTCTTCTCATATTAATCAAACCACCGTATATTTCTGAAGGAACGACTCCTAACCGAGGAATCTCGAGAAGGCCCCGCAAGCAAGTTCTGAATACTGCCCGCCTCCCTCGTAAAAGTCGTCTTAACTCGCGCGGCGCTCTCCGGCCGCGAGATGGGCGTCGCCCTACGTCACTCTGTCTTGTGGAGAAGAGCGCGGGCGGACAGCCACCAGCCACGGAGAGCGGTGAAAACTATTGCGGGGGCGGAGGACGGCTGTGCTGCTCGACAGTGAACCCGGAGCTCAAAAGCCTAGAAGAGAACAATGGCTCTTCGGTCGCTCGACATCTATGTTCCGACCATTTGTTGAGGTAGTTCTAGAGAACACAACAAACAAAAATAATTTTAAAAACTTCAGTTGTTGTTTCGTATAAATTCAAACATACTCCTTTACAAAAATTGATAAACCATGACTTACTTACATTTTCTTGCTTATCATAGATATGCGCACAGAGGAGGAGGTCAGAGGGCTGTGGCCACTAACAATAAACTTTCGACTTAGGTCTGACAATAAATGTTATTTACATCCTTTTCTGAACGTGTTGGACAAACACAGATTCAATATTTATATAAACCAATTGGAATTTTTTACCTTCAAGACTTTTGTGTAAAAACTAAGTCCAAATATTACGTAGCTCACAAAATTAACTGTTCCTTTCTGTCACAAAGTTCATAAAATCATAGTATGTACCATATGAGCCGCAACAAACGGCCTCAATTGTTCATTTAACTTTGGAAGCAAAGGGTATTCGAAAGATAAAAAAATGGTACAAAAATATTAACGTTTTATTATTTAATGTGAATCAGTACTAAGAGCAATTTTATTGAATATTCGGTAACATTGTATCACAAAATTAATCATTTTATTTAAAAATATTTAATCCTTCAAATCTCCAAATTTCCACAAGCATGTCTCATTTCATTGTTTCATTTATGTAGGGAAAAAGAAAATTTATTACGTAAAAAGTCATTAGGAGTAACATGAGATTTTAAATAAGTAGCTTATAAGTCATGAACATTTTAATACTTCACAGACAAATTCGAAACATTTGTTTAAAACAAAAAAAATAATCCGGTAATATTCATTTGTATTTTAAAATTATAATATACTACAATTATAATAATTAATATTGTAAAAATATATAATATATAAAAATATATAATATATAAAAAATATAATAATACTTATATTATATCAAATTTTGGGTACTTTTAGCCCACGTTTTAAAAAATACGAAGATTTTTGGGACTACATTTATGAACATTCTGGAATTTTTCCAAACGATTATTAAAATTTAATGTATGTAATATTTATCTCAGTGATAATAGGTATAAAAAATAATGTTAACACTAAGGCAGCAATAATAACAATGACAATAACAACAATAATAATAACAATAATAATAATATTAATAACAATAATAATAATAATAATAATAATAATAATAATAATAATAATAATAATAATAATAATAATAATTAGCAGCCTGGAGTAGATTTTATATTCAACCGACTCATAATATTTTAGTCGTGAATTAGAGGAGTATAAGAATGGTAATAATAATAATAATAATAATAATAATAATAATAATAGTAATAATAATAAATCAAATGTTATAAAATTAATATTCAAAAACTCAACATGTATTAAAAATACGGAGTCCTTTTTTCGCAAATAGCACAGGAACACGAAATTCGTTTCAATGCACCTTTTCATACCTGATGATTTGGTAGGCGGATCCAAATATTCTATACTCTTAATTTTATTATTATATCGCACTAGTCTATCCGATTATTATGAACTTTGAAATATTTATCGAATAAAGGTGCACTGACTTGATAAATACGTTCGAGACAACAGTGTTTCTTTATGCAAATTTGTGAAAGAAACATGCAGCTCATCATGCATCCTCAACTAACCAAAAGAAAGCAAACTACGAACATCGTGAATAACAAACGTGACAGAAAATACAAACCTATCAACCGCATTATACAACCCAAAACTTAGTGATGCTCTTAGGCGCACACGCACAAGTTGTAACGTCATTATGAGCATTAACAGTGATAGTTGAATGAATGACTGTTACATTATTGTTATTATTATTATTATTATTATTATTATTATTAATTTTATTTTTATTATTATTACCTTTTTTGCTGTAATGTACTTCTGTCTGTTCAAATGGGATACAATTTTTCAGGGTGTTGAAATTTATATAGTACAATATCTAGACAAGCTACCAACCCAAACCAACCCAACCCAACCCAAGTTAAATTTCAGGTAGGGAAAGAAATACCTGTAATTTAATTTGTTGGTAATTCACTAATCACTTATGATTTTTGAAATAAAATTCATTTTTTAAAAGATAATTACATAAAAGTAAATAATATATGGAGAAATAAAATAGTTCATTATGCAGAGCTACGGTACACCTGAAATTGTCAGGTGGGCTAAGATCCCTTCTGCCCCCTCACCTGTGAGAACGTCTATGAAAAGAAATTTAATTGAATAAGGAGAATGAAAAATAACTCTGGACACAAGAACGAATTGAAGTATTTGTAATGCAATTTAATTCTTATGTGACCTTTTTCGAAGCAGTAGAAACAGTGAATTGTTAACGAAGTGTGTTGTTTGTTCAATTATACAACACCTAATAGAATATACTCGAAGTTCTCCGTGGATTTGTATATTGGAAATGAACTATTCTGATTTTAATAGTCCTGAGAAATTTATTTACTGTTTTAATTTTATTGAGACGAATGGTAGATCTACTGCACAGTATGTGTCTAGCATGGATTAGAGAATCTGGTATTATTGATTCGTATAAGAGAATTCCACAATGATTTCGTAAATTGGACTTTGTATGTATCAATGGACATAATTTAGAAATTTTATGGAAAGTTTAATGAAGGATGTTGGTATGCGAGATTTACAATTTAGGGTTTGATCTAAGAATAATCCCAAATTATGTTCAAGCCATGGAAAGGTAATATTATTAATAATAAGAGGAAGATGTTTAGAAGGTCTACATAGAGTAAATGTTTTTGCTTGGGTCTTATTTGAATTAATTGTAATTCTCCTACATTGATCATTTCATTTATTTCTGAATGGCATTCTGAACAATGTTACTTGTAATTTTTATATTTTTATGTGGGCAGAATACGGCAGTGACTTCATCGTGAAGGGCTGCATTACGGTACTGGGTGTATACCAGGATTTTAAATATTAAAAAGAAGAAGAGAAAGGGAGGAACGTTGAGGAATTCCTGATAGAATATATCGAAGATTTATAAAATATTATTTAATTTTAAGAAAAATATGACGATCACCAAGAATTTTGTAATAATTGCAAAGAAGTATATTGAAATATCCATATATTGCTTTTTAAAAGATGTCGTGCTTTATCAAAGGCTGTATGTGTGTTCTCTAGATTAGAAACTATTTACTATTAATTCTGTGACTCGTATATATTTATGAGATGTAGCAGAACTTTGAAGAAAAACGAATTGATAAAATGTAATAGCTCGTACTGACGAAATGTGATCCGAAAGACGGATAAATGTTATTTTCTGAAAAATGTGTGATAATGACAATAATACACTTAAACGTCGATATTGTATCGGATTATGCATATTTTACCTAGTCTACAGAAGAGAAGAACATGATTAATTTTCCGCGCTTGGGGGAAATAAGAAATTCGAAACATTATTTAGTTACAGTTTAATTCCTGTAACATTTGATTTGAATGCCATTGTAGAATAAGGTTACTAATATCGTAAACATCGAATTATCTTTATTGATGAATGCTCGTACATGCAAGACACTCATTGAAGAATCTTATTAAAATTTAACTTATTATTATTATTTAAAACTTACTTAAATATAATTTCAAAGACACAACCATCATAAAGAACACAAAGCGAAATCTAAAAAAATATTATAAGATATTATAAGTTCAGAATAATGCATAATTATTTAAAAGATATCCATGGTCTCAAGTTTACATGTCTATTTTATTATCGTGACGCGTGATACCAGTTTCATCACTTTTTTCTTTGAGTAAGTGACTTCACACGAAGTACCGTAATCAGTGACGCTTTTCCAATTAATGAACCAGCATTATTTCTCGACTAGAGATCATAGAGTGTATTTTCTTCTTTAACGCCGTGCACCGCCGCGAGGGGAGGGGGAGGGCGAAAGGATGTCAAAAGGGCTGGGCGGGGTGGAACGGAAGGACATGAACGGAGCGAGAGGGCTGGGTAGAGCGGAAAGTCAGGGCTCAGCGAGAGGGCTGGCGGGGTGAAAGGGTGGAGCGGGGCGAGACAAGGCACCTGGGCGAGACGAGGGGGCTGGGCCGAGGGAGAGTGTGGAACGAGGCGAAAGGACTAGACGGAGCGAGAGGGCTGAGCGGAGCGAGGCAGCTTGGCGGAACGAGAGGGCAGGGCAGACGGAGAGGTGCGGGGCGAGAGGTTGGGGAGTGGTGCGCGAGACGAGAGGGCGGGGCAAAGGGTGACGACTGGGTAGGGCGCGTGCGTGAAGCGGGGCGAGAGGGCAGGCAGGAGGAGCGCGAGGGCGGGTCGCGGGGAATGAAGAGAGAGAGGGCCAGAGGCGACGTACGGAATAGGTGGGAGGAGCGAGCGCTTTCAAGGCTGCTTCCACCTGCCACGTCGCCTCCGCCCACGCGCGCGCAACCGAAGCCCACCGCGGCGCGTGGATTGCGCGCGGCCTCTCTCGTCTGCAGGCGCCGCGCCGCGCCGCGCCGCGCCTTGAGTAATGCAGCGCGGTGCCGCTTCCCACACCGAACGCTCCGCGCCTCTGAGCTCATCGCGCCCTCTCTTTGGGCGGGACTTCGGGGACTAGACCGCAGAGATTGATTGTTAGAGGTTTTGTGACTCCAAGAGATTTTGAAATGTTGAGGGGGAAATTTGAAAATACACACGCATACGCCAACGCACGCGCACGCGCACCCACACAATATGGAGACGTAAATACAAAGAGTAATTTAGTTTAATTACGAGTACATTTTAATGCTGTGACTAGCAGAATTCCAGAATGAAGCTTCTTTCACTTAATCGCATCCACTCCTTTGGCAAGGCATTTTTGGTGGATGGCTAGGTGATCAGTTGTATATTACATTTCACATTTATAAACGATTTATTTGGCGCTGTTACATCAAAAATTATTTTAACTAAAAATTGGAAAGTGCAAGAAAAGAAGTAACATTCCGGTATAACACCTAAATTTTTGGAAATTCCATATGGTTGTTGTGATTTATGATGGACAAATTGTTTTTCATTTAAGAGTCTGAAATTACATTTCTTCGGACATTTGTGCGGTACAAACGACGTTTTCGGTGAGTAGTGAAATAGGAATATATTAATACACAAAACTAGAAAACGAAAGGAAATGAAGATGCGTCTCTTTTGAAAAAAGTACTCCAATTTCCTTACACAACTCATTGATATAATGATAGATTGAGTGTGATTTTTGTTGTTTATTTACCAATAAGCCATTTAATAAGACAACAAATAAAATCCAAATGCTGGACCCTGAAAATGTTTTGTAGGCTTATTGCCACGTACGTGCCATTTAACCAAGGGATTACTCTTTCATATTGCTTTTAGAACGACGTAAAATTGATCATAATGCTCTCTTCCTGTAATTTTACGCTATTTCTCTTACTGGCACCCATAATGGATGCAATCGTCATAAACGGTGACATATTCCAAAATGCACATAAAAGTGAAAAGAACTTCTGCCAACAGCAAGACACCCCCTCGTCGCAGGACACGAGGTCGTTGAGTGACGTCACAGCCTGCGGCGGCGAGGGCGAAGGCGTATGCTGGTTTCCGACTGCTATCCTACAACAACCGCCCTTGTTCACTTCTTCCCCCCCCCTTTTTTTTTTTTTTTGCTAAAACGCGTTTCGCCGAAATATTATTTCTGGACAGTAGCCATAAAACTCCACCGGTAATAAAATACAAAATAACTATGGAGGTTTTTCGACGGCGACAGAAAGGAGCGCGCGCGTCGAGGGCAGGAGGGGGGGGGCGTCACGGTCGCGCGTTTTTATTCTCCCCGATGGAGAACGAGCGGAGGGGACGCCCGGCACTGCTGCCTCGAAAACAAGGAACACTCGCAGGGTGGTGATTCTGCTTCTAGCGTCGGAAATGGCAGCGGTGGCATGCTAATCACGGTAGTAATGATGGAGATGGTCACCGTGAAGTAGGCGGGTAGTATTGGTGATATTAGAGAAAGGAGATGATGGTGGTGGTGGTGGTGGTAGTGATGGTGGTGATGGTGTTGGTGGTGGTGGTGATAGTGAAGTGGTGGTGTGGGTGATGGTGGTGGTGGTGATGGTGTTGGTGGTGGAGGTGATAGTGAAGTCGTGGTGTGGGTGATGGTGGTGGTGGTGGTGCTCATGGTGGTGATGGTGTTGGTGGTGCTGATGGAGGTGATAGTGAAGTCGTGGTGTGGGTGATGGTGGTGCTGGTATAGGAAACTGATGGTGGTGTTTGTGAAGGGAAGCGTGGGTGATAGTGGTGGAGGGAAGTAAAGTTGGCATGGAAGTAATGGCGGTGGTGGCGGTAGATGGTTGACTTTGTGCTGGTGATAGTGACAGCGATGAGGTGACAACAACAAAAAGAAAAATGGGAACCTCGGGTTCTAGGGTACTATACCATCAGTTCACAACACTTATTACATTGCGTTGATGTTAGCTGGAACATACTAGTAAAGGTCGCACCGGAGAACATAGTGTTAGCAACAGCAGCAGCACCGGTAGCGACGAAAGCGGCATCGTCAGCGCAGCAGTGAAGGTGAAATAAGCTGCAGCATCGGTGGCTGCGGGATCGGCGTCTTTTTCCAACAAAGACGGCGAGAAGCGTAATAAAGCTCAAAATTAAATGACCCCTGTGTAAAAGGAGGCGCCCGGATTGCGGGCCGTAAATTCCTATTGCTACACGGGCGATAAGCAGGCCGAAGTATTGGCGGCGGTGGCGGCGGCCGTGGCGAGCACCGCTACCGCCGCCGCCGCCGCCGCCGCCGCCGCCGCCGCCGCCGCCGACGACGTGGTTGCCCTCGTAATTTCCGCGCAGTTTCCCTGGATCGTTAAAATTTAACGCCGAATTAAGACTGGAGCGAGTCTTTAGAGATACAATGCTGTTTTTACAAAGGGAACTAATTTCTTGTACAAATTTACTCCCGAGGGTGCTCTGAGAGCCGCGCCGAGCCGCCGCGCCCGTCGCCGGCCGCGATGCAACTGTCTGCCGATGCACTGGCTACGGAGACGTCATGCGTCTCCGGGCTCCGTTTCCTTCGCCAGCCCTTTTTCGGCAAATACGAGTCGCGTTTGTAGAGCGGGAACTGTTCTGAATGCCTCCCTCGTTTCTTCCGCGCGATGGTCTTTGCCGAGTTGGAGATGCGAAAATCGAGTGGAGAGTTTGTTTCCGCAGGATGCTGAATATTGCAGACGGCTCACTTCAGAGAACCTGCATTTTAGAGAAGGATGTTCCAAAATCTGTCTGACAAGACCAACACAATTTGGGAGCCGGGAAGAGGTCATGGACAATGTTCTTTATTATCGAACAATGCATATATGGGCACTTGTTATGTCAGCAGTGGAAATATCCGAAGGTATGAATTTTCAAATTCCAATCTGCGATCATTCATATTTATTTTCCATTTAAAACGTACGGTTACGTGTTCATAACAATTGCACCTGTTCATTTCCAACTGGCAATAGCAAATTTTCTGAAAAATATTTCATAAGCATGACATGTAATACTTCTATGATGTTATTGTGATGCACAGGAAAACCAAAATAGAAGTATAATATCCGTAAACTCTAGTGAACATGTGTCAAAATTTTTTTAAAAAGCATTGTTTTTGATTGATTATTAAAACTATTTTGGCTTTAATTATTAAAACCTATTATTCAATTCCTTACATTATGCGGGAAATTATCTACTTCAGCAGTGAGATAAAAATTGCCTTATCCAACTAAATCCACTTCTAATCACGTATGGGCAAAATATATTCTACGTCTCGAACGTGCAAGGGAAAATTGGTTCAACTGTATGTATTTTCCGCTATTTTCAATTTTTTCACAATTTTCTGCGGAATTTAAATTTAGTCACCTACTTTCCTTTCCCCAGAGACTCCGTGGGGCAGAAAACGTGGGATATAATTTCTTAAGAGAAAATAAGGAACGATGACAAACTAATGAGAGCCCTGAGGTCAATGACTAGTACATTTATTTAGGATGTACTTTTTTGCAAACACAGAATTCTACATTTTCTTCATGGACTTAGTACGCAATTACTAAGGTGTTAGACTATACTGTCCCCACTGAGTAGTTAAAACAATACATAATGAGAGAAATTCATTTGTCGAAAAAAAGACATGTTAAAATGAATTAAAAGCTTACGTTGGTGTTTTGTTTTAGGTCATTAGGAAACAAGACATAATTAGTTTAATGAGGAACAATTTCTTACGTTAACTGATATAAATGTTAGTTTGGCTAAATTATTTTGTGCGTGGCAGTAACAAGACAGACGCAGGAACAAATGGCCCGATGTCAACAGATTCAACGGCAGAGGCGGCTAGGACAAGCGACGGGCAGCATCGGCGCCCTGTGAGGTGCCGACTGAGGGCGCTGTTTGCCAAATCAGAGGCACAGCGCCGGGGCGGTCGATCGCAGTGAACAACTGAACAACGCGCCCCAACATTGAACAAGACTGCTCCGCGCCACTCGTCCTCGCCGTCCCCTGTGCCTGTACCGCCCCCAGTACTTCCGCCCTCGTCGCCGTCGCCCCCATGTAATAGCCATCTCCATCGCTATCAGCTCAGTCGTCGCCGTCGGGGTTCTCGTTGCTGACGCTGTCATTGTCATCGCCGTCATCACTGACACCGTCACCGCCACCGCCATCACCCGCACTGCCTCCTCTTCTCTGTTTGCTGTCGCCCGAGGGACGAGGCGGCGCCCCAAACACCCCCTGTTCCACCACCGCCGCCACCACATCCTCCTTCCACATAAAGTTCATCAAAATTACAAGCGAGGGCGGCCAGCAAGGGGAGCAGGACGTGCGCAGGAGGGCCTGGCAGGGACCGCGAGAAATGCATTGTGCAAATGCACTGACGAGTAAATTGTCTAGTTCATATTTGCGGGATTGGTTCCCGCAGTACCCCTTCTTCGGCAAACAACGCGGAATGGGGGACTTTTATTTTAGAAGATTTCTCACTCGCCAACAGAGAAGCACGAAAGAAACGAACGACGTCTTTGGAACAGGCTTCTCCTTCGGCGATGAATAATCCATGGAATATGATACTACTCTGTCGCCGACGTTTCATGAAAATGTTCGGAGAGATTTATCGCATATCGGCACGATCAACGAATATTATATTCTGAAAGGGACGATCACACAATTGTGAATGTATTTAGGTTTTGTGAGGCTTACTTCCCCTCGTTTGCTGCGTACCCAACAATTTATTCTACTTTTGGTCGTCAGAACTTCACAACAACAGCAGAATGTGTTGGTGTATAACTGTAGACAAAAGAGAAACAGTCTCTATCAACAGGAGATTTTCCGACAGAGCTGATTGTTGTCACACTGTTCACGATTATCAAGGTACACATACGACAAAAAAGGGAAGGAAAACATAATTCATATTATTTCGATATGTAAATAATTCTAAAAACTAAAATAATCTGCACATTTTACCACTTTTCAATTCACATTGTAGTTTATTATAACGTTTCTTCGGATACAAGGCATTCACTGTCAATAGAAGCTTAAAAAATTATACATTTTAATTTTAATGACAATTTTTTTCCCAAGAGACTACTTCGAACGTTTATTAAACTTCCAACAATAGCGCAGCACTCTAAAGCAATTTCCGGCCGATATATAAATTTCCCGCCATTACGCTAAAGCGATTAATCACTGGATCAAAGCGCCACAACTCGCATACAAAACTCAATCACCCGGGACCGCGGGGCGACGCCGCGCAGGCCTCAAAGATTGTCGAGCGCGGGAAAACATCGGCGGAAGGCCTGCGCAGAAAATTACGTTAGCAGCGGCGCGGGCGGGGCGGAGAGGGAGGCGAGCAAGAAACGGGGTGCAGGTTTGGGAGGTGGGGGTGATGACAAAGACGTCGGAATGTTGGTGGAAAAGCAGGAGTGGAGTTGGAGCATTGGAAAAGGCGAGAAGAGATACACTGGAAGGAGAGTGTCTCGATGAGAGTTTGGAAGGAGTGAGGGGTTTCGAAGGAGTGACGATTTGGAAGGAAGGTGAGATGGCAAAGCGAAGGTGTGTGTATGGAGGGATAGCAGAATAGAGAGCAATTTCAGGTATAAACACGGAGGTAGAGGTGAAGACGGGAGAACATGAATGAAGGAAAGGGAAAGTAGTGTCAGCATTGGTGGCGACACCCTGAAGATGATCCTAGTAGTGGAATTGCGCTGAGAAATTTAGGCCAAATTTTTGATGACATGATATATCATGGGGGGGAGGACAAGAAGCCGGGGACACTAACAGAAGCAAATAAGATAATGGAAAGCGCAAAAACTGCGGACGAAGTCGTGGATGCGGAACAGTGAGCGAGTTGGGAGACCTTGCGCAGTCAATAACATGCAACGCTGACCAGCATTGCGCTCGAAAGCGCAGGTGGATGCCAGACAAGAGCTACACAGTCATTAGGCGACATTCAAGCATCGCGGGTGGACAACGGGTGTTGAGAGGGCGGGGGCGAAGGCTGTAGAGTAGGGTGGGATCTGACGACGTCCTCGCGTCCGCACGGGACATGTCAGCCGGCTCTCCGCCCCGCGCCGCCACCGCCGACGGCGGCGGCACTCGGGCGGACAAGATTATTCATACTTTTCAAAGCGGGCTGACAATGACTGTCGTAACAGCCCCTGGGACGCGGCGCGGCGCGGCCCGTCGTGTGCAAACACCGCCGTCGCTGCGGAGGGTGCGGCCGCCACCGCCACCGCCGCCGCCGCCGCCGCCGGACGCGCAGTGTTTGCCGTTGAGGCTATTCTCCGCAGACCCGCCTCCCTTCCAGAGCCCGCAACTCTTGCGTGTGCACCCCCCGCCCCACGTCACCGCCGGTGGATTCTCGTGGATGCCACGTGGTCCTCTTCTCTTTCAGTCACACCGATTCCATTTCCCACATCAACTTCCCTTCTTTCCCGTCCATCCTCACGTCATCTATCTTCTTCGGATACCTTCACGACGTTCTCCTCATGAGAATGGCTTCGGCGTTATTTAGGAACATTAACATTCATTCCCCTTCGATATATGCTATTTACTTATCGAGTGTGTCGATTGAAAGAAATGCGACCGTTTTCACCTCCTCCCAGGAAAACAGTCCTCTGCAACGTCATCAAAACCATTTTCTCTCAACCACCCTGCAAACTCCCCTGTCTAAGCATTTCTTCCACCACCACCCTCTCAGCTTGTCTCGTTAATTCTCCCCATCGCCACGTGCCCACCCCCTCCTCCAACCCCCGCGCCAACACCACCCCTTCGCCGGACGCCGTCTTTGTCCGTCGAGGGCGTCCAGAGATTTCATTTAAATATTTTTTTTATTTCCATCTCCCTTTGTGCAGCCTCCAATGAATGGAGATATAATTACTGCGGCGGACTGCGAGGCGGCCGACGCAGAAACCACTGCCTCCGCCTGTGACGTAAAGTTTCATCCGCCATTCAACGGGCGCTTGAATGGCGGACAAATCACTAATTAGGTGACGGCATTAAGTCTTTCTCCGCAAAGCGACTGGGCCCTGCATCGCCTCGCCGCCGCTCGAACTGGCCGGAGCGACTGACCACAGCTCAGGAGGAGATCGGGGAGAGAAGAGATGGTGCGACAAGATAGAGTACGTCAAAAGAGAAAAGTGAAGAAGAGATGAAAGTATTGCACGCATGAAGGAGAACAAGAACATTTGGTAACGAATTCATTAATAAGAAAGAATGTGAGGAGAATCAAAGATGGTGTCTCCGGAAAAATTGAAATATGGCGTGAGTGGCGGAAAGAAAAATGAAAACGAAAAGGCATTCACAAGTGAGTGTCAAATAATAATCTCTAAAAAGAATTTGCTCTTAAGAGAAACAAGGTGGTCATTAAGAGAGAATACATTTTAGATTCGAAGCCAAAGTCCGAAAAAATTGCATGACACGACACACAGAAAGATGTGCAAAATGCAACTATATAATTTGGTATGCGATGAAGGCTAGAAACTTAGTCTAAGAATCAAAACCGAAGTGCAAAACGTTGCCATGAATGACAAAACAAAACAAACCAAAGACCTAGTGAAATACAAACGGAGTACAACATAAACATTATATTCTTCAAAAAATTGACAAATAGAAAGGATAAAAGTAGCGATAAACGAGAAAGAGGAAAAGAATGACCATAGCATTTTAGAGATCTTGAAGCATCGATATTTTTATGACGAAAGGGAGCTCAATTGAAAACGAGAGCACTATGAAATGAAGTGAGAAAACAACAAAAACAGATAAGGGAAACCAAAACAGCAGCTAATAGGAAGTCCAGTCTTCGATACTAAGAGAAAAATTTTCGACAACCGTAGCTCCAAATTCATATCGCATTGCATATCGCATTGCTTAATATCTCAGGAAGTGAGCAGAAGAGCCTTTATATGCTGTTTTTTTTTCTCTTTTAAACCTCCACATTACTCTTCTCTTACCTCAAAATTACTCGCCACTCATATGTCCAAAGAAGTAAAAATACTTACGAAATAAAAGAAAAAATAGGATATGAAGAAGTAAAATCAAAATAAGCTATCAAAATAAACAAATGAGGAGAAAACGGAATAACATAAAGAGAATAGTCTGAAATCGATGCACGCCACACGAAAGACTCTTTTTGAAACTCTGGCAACCAAATCACGACGCGTCGCCCGACGCTGTAACTTCATATTTCAGCAAAAGAGCGCTTGCATTTCCTTGTTTTTCCCTTCCTGCCCCTTCGCATCCTTCACCTCTTTTTCGTATCTTCGCCGGCAGTAACGTATCCGCTCCAAATGAGCGCGAGAGGAACTCGAGGCTCGGCGCAGTCGCCGCAGATCGCTCGCCAATGGCGAACGCGCCTGAGCTCGGAAAATGATCTACGCGGAAGCGGGCTAGCCTCGTGCAGTCGTTATGTACCCCGCTGCTACGACCGGATTCAAATGAGACTGGGAGGAAAGGCTGCTAGCCGAGCTGCTGCTCATTTATCCAACGTTAACGGAGGAGCAATTGGTCAAACTGCACTGCGAACTCGGTACTAGACGTTACGTCATAACGAGATGTAGCTGATGGGTTGAATCGATAGTGACCTTTCGAAGTGGGATACAAAATTAACCAGTTTAATTTCATTGCTTTATGCGAGGTGAATTGTGTGACATGTAATGTATGAGGAGGTAGCAGAACTACGGTCTACAGTCTTGCTGATGAAAATGTGAATTATGAAATGAGAATAAATGAAAATAATTATGGAACCGGTGATACAACAATGAAAACAGACAAGCATACCGTAAGAAGAATAAGTCTTATTAAGCAATGTTCTATTACGCAATTCAACTAAACAAGCAAACAATTAACAACCCATTAACAAGAGGATGTTGTCCAACATTAATACTACGATCGTACTTCTTTTGCACTACAAGCCAAAGAAGTAACGCAAAAGCACATTGCTGTAAACCCTCCTCCCCCATCACAAGTTGTTTTGTCATCACTTTTCAAACTTTACTTCTTCCAAAATTATGACTCATTTACCTCAAACTTGATCCCAAGTCTTGATCTTTTGCTACGGTGAGAAGCGGAAACACGTGGCAGGTTTCAGAAGACACTTCTCGGAAGATCTTTATTTCATGCTGGAATAGCTTCCGCTTCTTACAAGAAACTGTCTAGATAATCAAGAAAACTCCGTTAACTTTATGAAGCGCTAAGTGGAACACAAAATTCTGAATTTCGAAGATAACTTCGAAGTAAGTTACGCCTGGGCACAATGTTGTCAAAAGCAGACATTTTAGCAGGCCCTCGCTCATCTTCGCGAAATTTCTTCGTAATAGCCGCCATTTACGGTTTTATCGAACAGACAACTTCACTATCGAGTTTCCCGGAGGAAACGCATATCACATTTTGGCGATAACAATCACACAATCACGTTTATGGACATGTGTACAGAAATTTTAAGAAAGTCGTCAAAATTAATGTTAGTGCATCAAAGCTCGATAAAACAAGACGAATGATAGCTCGTATATCCGGTGGACGTTCGACAGCAGGAACAATCTACTTCTCATTTTCACGTTCTCCCCGTTGACAGCAAAGCATCGGCTACAAATCAAGCGTACCAACACACGCGCACGCACACGCTAACTCACGATGCGCGCAGTGTAATTTGGACTGATCGTCGACAATGGGTGTAAATATGACAGAGGCGGGAGTCCGAGCGCGCTGGGAAGCTCTCGGCCTCTGACCGAGTGATGGAGCGTGCGGGGCGTGACGCGGGAGCGGCAGCCGAAGCCAGAGGGGGGAGTTGGGGAGCGAGGGGGGCGTTGAGACGGCCAGAAAAGAAGCAATCCGCGATATCGCGCCGCGATCTCCCGAAACGTCCACGACGGCGCTGGCGGCAGCGGCGGTGGCAGGGGAGGGGACGGCGCCACGGTGGCAAGGGAGAAGAAACAGATACCGAAAGGAGCCGGGGGATACAGAGTAATAGCAGGTGAGCGAGATAAAATGACCATTAAAAAGGCAATGAATATTATTTGAAATTCGAATATTTGCATTAAAACTGCGGATGGATTAAGCAAGATAACTATGAATAATCTCGCATGCAATGAAAATGAAAGCGAAAATAAATTAGTAGTCATTTTCACTTGTAATTTCGGGAAATTAAATGAATACATACGATAAACGAGCGGAAAGAAGAGGGGAGAAAAAGAAGGAAACAAATCAGCAATGTACATTTAAAGATGTAGCATGATGAGAGGTTAAGAACAACGGCAATTACGGACATGTTGACTGTGAAGAAAGAGGTGTAAACAAAATGAAAGACCTGTATCGAAGAGAAAGTATTGCAACAGTCCGTTAAAGTAAGCGAAGAAGCAGTGGAGGAGTGAAATAACTAAGGCACGAGGCAGATGAACAAAAAGAAGAACGAATGACAAAAATACGAAGAATACCGTGAAATTCTAGATGTGAAGGAGGAGGACGAAGAAGCTAAAGAGAAGGAGAAGGACGAGGAGGCGGAAGAGATTAAAAGACGAGGTCGAAGAAGGGTGTGAGGACGACACGGAGAAAAAAAAATAATAGATGAGGAAGCGGAGTGTCAGGAGGCGGAAACATTAAAGGAGGATACAGATAACAATCAAGCAAAACGCAAACAAAGATACCCAACGAAACTAAGTAAATGTAAGCAAAGAAGAAAATGAAAAATAGGAACGGAAGGATAGGAATGAAAGGATTGGAAAGCGGAACAGAAATCAGTAGCAACAAACGTGGCGGCTGGAGCAAACTCGAGCTCTGCGGCAGATCGGTCAGAAAAGCGGGAAGGACGTAAGCGGTGGGCGGGCGAGCGAGCGGGAGCGACCGCGCAACGGCGGCGGCGGCGGCGGCCAGGGAGGGGGATCGCCCCGGGGGAGGCGGACAGGGCGGCGCGCCGAGGCGAACCGCGCCGCGAGACGCCGGCGACCGGAGCGCCGCCGCCGGCCGCGAGCGTAATGACGCGCGATGCGCTGATCGATAGCTCCTCTCCTTTCTCCTTTCCCCCTGTCTCCTTCTTTCCGGGGGCCTCCCCTCTCACCCCCTTCCCTATTATTCCGGGTCCTCGCACCTCCCCCCCGTTTTTCCCCCTTTTTCCCCCTCTTGGCCCCCCTATTTTTCTCCGGCCTTTTCCCTCCCCTTTCCTTTCCCTCCCCCTTTCCTTTTGGCTTTCTCTCCCCCCGGCCCCTCCTTCCGCCTGCCCCTCCTCGCGGCCCTGGCCTTTTCCCTTCGATAAGCCGTAAGGCGAGTCGAGTCCCGGCGGGACCCCGAATTAAGCTGTCTTCGCCGCGGACGACGCTGGGCGCGCGGCGCGCGCCGTGCGGCTCGGACGCGGCGCGGTCCCACGCCGCCCCTCGCCGCTCCTCGCGCCCACGCCGCCCCACGCCGCCCCACGCCGCCCCACGCCTCCCCACGCCGCCCCACGCCGCCCGCGCGCGCTTGCTGCCTCCCCTTCCAGCACAGTCACTCCTTAATATTTGCTGGTTTCTTAATATGCTGTTATCATTGTAACTGTTACAATTGTTGATGTTCTTAGTAATACAACTTTTGTATTATCAAAAATAGCATGGTTTGATTATATTAGTCTAATCCAACTTACACGTATATTTAGTTAATAATTTAAAGAACATTATAGATATCTATGTGGCGTCTTCGTCGGATTCCTGTCGTTTCCTAATTGGCTTGCTTGTACTTCTTCCATTTGAGTAATAGTTATAGGGGGTATGTTGAGTATGGTTTTCTGACATTACGTGATCATTCTTTTCAGCTGTAACTTCGGATACGTTGGGATTAACGCTTATTAGTGTGTTCCGAAGATGGTTAAAAGTGGTGCAAGGGTAAAGGAGATATGCGAAATTTTGTACCCAAAAATCAGAAAGTCAGGAGAGATGGGTGGATATGTCAGGAATAATTCTGTCAGATTGGAAACTTTTGAGATCTTTTCAAATACGAAAGGATTAAGATACAGTTGGACCGTTCCAAAGATCATTAACATATTTTATTTTCGGAGGTATTTTACACGAAGCCCTCGTGACCTTTTCTGCAAAATGGCTGAAACTTTTTTTCTACAATTTTTTCTTAAATAGAAGATAGTGCATTTTTAAATATAGCATAGTTTATATTCTCACTAAAACTTCTGCCATTTTGAAAATTGCAAAAATCTTTATACATTCAAAATCCAAGAGGTTTCGTATCCCAAGAAGTTTGAGCTTTCTACTTTACCAAATTCATGATTTTTGCTGTAAAGAAAAGATAGTGGGTCAGATTATTAACCGGATTTATAGCATAAACATTAAATTTCAATAAAATATCAAATTAACAGATGAACACTTATCTGCCTTCATTTGCTCATTATTTCGTTCTCAGAGTTGTAATCGATTTATTGAAAAGTTTTGACATTTCCTCTTCGAGAAAACATGCGAGTGTGAAGTTAATGTTAGTGAAGCGAATGTAGCGAGTTTTTAGCTTTAAAAGAGTCTTTTGAAATGCGAAGCTTATAAAGTGTATATAAATACAATGTCCATCAAAGGTCTGACACATTTGTCATTTCACAAAAAACATTTGGTGATTATAATTACATGTTGTGAATTACGACACTCCGTTCTCAAACCTGAAGACTAGTCTAAAACACGCACGACTTTAATAACCCTCATTCTGGACTCATTTCAAAATTAAATGATTCACAACATGATTGATATATAACATGGGATTTCGGTGCATTTGAAATAGACTGTTTGGCCACGCGTGTGTCCAGTTATTCAAATCTCTAGTAATATGTGAATTTCCAGATAGCATCATCAACTTTAACAGATTAGGTCGTAAGTTTGTTTCGAGGGTTAACTGGATCACTAGATCTCCCAGTTAAGCATTTATTAATTATGCTTGATTCGTAGTATCGTATTGCACCGAACGAATTATGACACTTTGAGCATTAATGTCCTATTCAAATCTTGTTCAGAGGCACTTTATAGGCTTGAGATTCGTTTACATGCCCTGTATGCCCCACACCAGTCAAACTTACTTTCCTTAGGGAAAAAAGCGTTTAAAGTAAGGGCATCATATTATAACATCGGTATGGCAGTCCGTCACAGCGGAAAGTCCAACGGTCGAACTTCATTAACTACCTTTCAATGTAAATTTTTCAATAGCAATGAGATAACATGGGAAACAAATTCTGGAAAATCACCAACATTCTGCGTTTTGCGTTATCTTCAATACCGGACTGCTTTGACAGTGTTTTCAGAGGCGAGTAGCATATTCATGATTCAATACAATATAATATGAATGGAGAAAATAAATGAAAACGAATGTGGGAGGTGAAAGTCGTTCAATATATTTTGAATTGCTTTCAATATTTTGCAAGTTTTTAAATTTTAATTTGTTTCGCAAGGTTTGGTAGTGAATTCGTATAATGACTTGTGAACATCAAAACTCGCTTTGTTGAAAAATACTTACGACAATTAGGGAGATATGCCCTGTATACGCCCCCACAAATCAGACAGCTTTACTTTCCCACGAGAAAAGTACTTAGTAAATTCATAAACAAACCGTGATGATGCACAAACTGCAAGCCTTACAAGCATTGTGAAATAATGTGCGCGTTTCAAATTGCAACATGGTCTTGCCTTTGATGTCTCGTTTTAGACCGGAGGAACTGCATTTATCTCTGAACTCACTTGCTAAGAATTTCTGTTAAAGCTCAGTTGTATCATTCCATTACTATATAAGCAAGTAAGTGAAATAATTTATAATGTAACTGAGTTTGATATTTTCACTTTATCATCCTTTATTAGAAGTGTATGAATTTTCATAAATTAGAAAAATTGGAACAAGAAAAGTTTGGGGAAACGATTCTATTTTCATACTCTATTATGCTAAAGAAAATCGGTCATTCGTGTCTTTTCACCACCTCATACATTTTAAAAATTTACTCAGAGAGACCATCAGAATAGAAGCCTCCGACACTAACTGGAGCTGAGAGAGCTCTCATTTTTCCCCAATCGTCTCCATTTATTTTAGTAGTTTTTTTGTTTGAAAATCAGACCTATACTTCAGTAAGAAAGCCTGAATCATTATTGTTACTGTTTATGACTCGGGAGCACACGGTGAACTATTCTCATAGAAGAATATCTGAAACAATGTTGAAACTATTGTAAATAACTCTGTATAATATCAATCTTGAAACAGTTTTCAAAAGCTAATGTGAGCTACTAAGCTAACAAGCATAGACATCATTGCAAATTTTTCTCAACTTGTAACTTCCAGTAGCCGTTTTCAAAGCCCTGCAGAACAAGAGTGCTGCCCTACACAACGCGAACTTCTTGCATCATTGTCATCGAAGCGATTCCCCCGGTAGCATTTCTACCTTTCGATTTCAAACATCCCCTCTTTCAGCTTCTCCGTCACAGCCTCCTCGAGCCGTCTTCCGGGTGACTGAAGCGGTCGAGAGTCGCCAGCAAGTACTCACGAGAATCCCGCACGACCGCGCGCTCGCGCTCGCCCCGCCCCGCCCCCTCCTTCCCACTCAAGTCACCGACCACCCCTCACCACACACCCCCCGCCTACCTGCCATACCATCGAGGCACCCACTCGGCCGCAATGTGCTCGCTTCGAGTTCTTGCGGATGCCGCAGTTCTGAGAAGCACCGATAAGGAGACGCACGGGTTGATACACTCGAAGCGCGAGGCGGGTCCTGCATTGCGGGCGAGGAGGGCTCTGTTTGGCTGTCGCGGCGGGGGCGGCGGCGAGGGCGGGTGTGAGAGAGCGGCGGGCGGCAGCAGCAGCAGTGGAAGTTTCAACGATACGAAGGAAAGCGACTCTGCGACCAGCCGTTTCGGCCCGCCATCTGCGCCGCGCAACGCACATCCAACGCGTCGGGAAATGCGAAAGTTTTTTCCGCGAGGCCGCCACGCGCCGCCAGCAGGCCGACAGAGTCAGCCGGGCTGCCACTTAAAATCAACGATTTATTTGTCGGGAGTCGCGAAGTCCCCTTGGAATAGCTAAGCAGCCCGGCTGCGCCCGCTGCTTAATTCTTTGTACTTAATTTACCAAGTATTTACCAACTATATAAACCACAGGGCGGAAATGTTAAGGCTTTAAAAACGCGGGGAGAGCGGGAGCAGCAGGAAGGCGGTTGTGTGAAGTCGCGGGCCTCCGCCTGCCCCCCCCGTAACTTCCCCGCTCGCGTCCCCGGGCTTCCGCGCTTCTGCTCCGCTCGCGAACGCCGCCGCTACCGTCCCGTCCCACCCCGCCCCGCTCCGCTCCCGGCGTTCCCCGCTGTTGTGCCAGCAATATAAATTCCGAGTGGAATCAGATACTCGCGGTCTGCGGTAACAGAGAATGCGTACTTGGGATATTTCACTGTCGATTGCTTTCTGAAAGTGCCCGCGGCAGAGCGCGTTCAGTTCGTTCCGATGTAGCTACGTGCTCGGGAGCTTTCAGAAATGCCTCGCCCTCTATTGAGCGCAGGGGAGCGCGCCGTCGGCGTCGGCGACGACGAGGGCGGCGGTAACAGGGGCGGAAACTATGACGCGCGGCCACGCCGATGAAAGCGTCTAGCAGTAGAGCCCGAAGTGGCTTCCGGTCACCATGGGGGAGCAGGGTAGTTTTTGAAGGAGGCAAGAGTGGAATCGGTGGCATAAACTCAGATGGAAGATAAAGGGTCAGCAACCAGCAAGTCAGTGAATATGATAGAAGAATTGAATGAATGAAGGTGAAGGCAGGACGCGTGAGTTTACGGTAAGTGCTTTGTTGTTTTTTAAACATAAACTAAAAGAAAATAAGAGGAAGATAAGAAGAAAAAGAAGGAAGAATTGAAGATGGAGAGACAAAAGAAGAAAAAAAAGAGAAAAAAATATTCTAAAATGATAAGGAATAGAGGAGAAGAAGAAAGAAAATAGGAAGAAAAAAGTAAAAACAGAAAAAGAAAATCGAGTGAAGTGGCTCAGGGCATCAGCTGATATCTTTGCCCTAACAAACAAACAGCGCGCGACCTTTTCTTCCCCTTCCTTGACTTCTCCTCTTCCCATTTACATGCACTACACTGTCACACGCACTACGTACATGCACACATGCCGGGAGACCAGTCGGGAGCTTAGAGCTTGTCGCGGCAGGAGGCGGTGGGTGATACCGCTGGTGGGTGATACCTAGTTAGAGAAAACCCCGCTATCCAGCAAGTGGGACAGCGCAGGATCTCATCCTCAAGTGGGTGAAGTTCACCGCCACCTCCCGAGGAAAAAACACATGCACTACCAAACTAACTATGACCTTTGTAGTTGACGCGCGCGGAATCACGAACCAATCAGAAATAGAAAATATTACAAGTTAAGAAGAAACGTAAAAAAAGGAGTAGCAAGAGATGAAACTGAAGAGGAAAAGAAGGCGATCGCAAGAGAAGTTCTGCGTGGCTCCTCCGCCTGCGCGTAAGGAGACGCCTGCAAGAAGGCCCAGCAGGAGCCCTGCGGGGGGAGGCTTCTATTTTTCGTGGTCGGCGCCGATCGCGTTCGCCGGTCTTCTATCTCGAGTGCTTTATAACTGCTCCAAGCTGCTCTTTAAGGTGGCACGTGTGAGTAGTCTCGCCCTCAATGGGTGGAAGACTTTTTATTTCGGAAACCTTCTATACAGCTGGCGATATTTCTTGAGAAAAGAGGAAAAAGAAAAAAAAAGCTAACATGGAATTCCCATTGAAAGGGTGGTTTTTCTTTCACGTCGCTTGTTTTGAAATCCCGCGTCATTTCCGATGGCCTTCGAACGATTTCCCAGCGGATGCGGACGTTCCGTCATTCTGCCCGGCTGCGAAGTCTAATTTCATTACTTATTTTCTTTGAAGATGAGTGTCCTCTGCCCGGTGAAACGCTACCGACCAAATTCAAACCACCACAAAAGAGCACGCCAACGCCATCTCTCAGAAAAGCCATTAATTCCACTCACCAAATATCTTCGCGGTAAAAAGAGCAATTTTACCGGAAATGGAACCATTTAGTATGCGCCGAAGGTCGCGACGTGAACCGGTGAGCAAAAACAGTTAGCGACTAACCCAAATGTTAACTTCAGAATAAATGAGCGCAACATATCTTTTCGCGTCATGAGGGAAAAAAAAGCACAATATTTCGACAAAAAAGGGTCAATATATATTTTACTGTCCGTTGAACCTATCAGTTTGGCAGCGAGAGAACGTCGCAAGCCACAATAAATGTACGCGCCAGCGAGCGAGCGGGAGCGGACGGGGAAGAAGCTTGCTAGTGGAACGGAGACGAAACGGAGATAGAGCATGTTATGTGTGGGGAAAAGTATTGAAGCAGTAGGAATATGTCCGCAACATAGCGATGGCGGAACGGTGGAAGCGTGGGGAGCGAACAGGAGGTCTTCGACAAGGTTTGCAGCAGGAATGCGACAGAACAAGAGCGGTGAAGAACGAAAATGAAGCAGAGGACAGAACAGTCGAAAGGAAACCGTCGCTTCGGAAAGTCGAAAGGGAGAGTAGGAAATCGAAAGATGGTGCCAGTAGCGTGGACAGAGGTGTGTAGCGAGATGAGGAAGGAACTGTAGGGGAGACGGAGAAACATCGGACAAGGAGCAGTTGAGGAAAGAACGAGAGGGAAGGATGTTGGAGTGGAGAGAGTGGAGCAGAAGCGGGGAGAGCACAGACGTGTGACAGAGAGTCAAGCAGCGATGGGGGCACCGGGAGTGGCGGAGGAGCCCGAGAGGAAGCGCGATGGAAACGGGAGTGGAGACGAGGCGAACGGCGTGGGTAGGGCGGGGTGGGGGCGCGTCCCCGGCCTCAGCGCCTGCCGGCCTAAACGAGCTGCATGTAGGGCGGTCAGTTTCGCGAGATGTACCATTTATTTCGGCCGCGAAAAAAAGCCGGTGCGTCCCGCGCAGCTCCAGCCGCGTCCAGGCGCCCCCTCCCCCGCTCCCGCATCCCGCCCCCCACCCACGCTTCCCTCCGCGGCGACCCACCCCAGCCCTACCACGCCGTTTCGGCCTCGTTCTCCACTCCCCGTTTCCATCCGCGCTTTCCTCCACTACGGGCTCACCTCCGCACATCCCGGTGACCGCCATCGCTGCTTTGACTATCCTCCTGTCACTCTATCCTGGTGCTTCCTCCGCTTCTGCTCCACTCTCTACCACTCCAACATCCTCTCCCTCGTCCGCTTCTTTCCTCAACCTTGCCTCCTTGCCGCATGTTTCTCGCGTCTCCCCTCTACAGTTTCCTTCCTATCTCGCTACACAGCCTCTGTCCACGCTACTGGCACCATCTTTCGATTCTACTCTGCCCTTTCGACTTATCCGAAGCGACCGGTTTCCTTTCGACCTGTTCCTTTCCCATCTCTGCTTACATTTCGTTCTTACCACGTCTTCATGTCTGGTCGCATTTCCCTGCTAGCAAACCTTGTCAAGATCCCCCTGTTCGCTCCCCACCGCTCTCCCACCGTTCCGCCATCGCCTATTGTTGCCGGACCATATTCCTACTGCCTTCAAATAACTGTTCCCACACATAACATGCTCTATCTCCGTGTCTCCGTCTCCGCTCATCCCAGCTAGCAAAGCTTTTTCCCCCTACACCGTTCCGCCTCCCGCTCGCTCGCTGGGCGCGTACATCTTAATTGTGGCTGCGACGTTCTCTTCCCGCTTGCCAAACAGATAGGATTCACACGGACAGTAGAACTATATATACATTGACCCTTTTTTGTCTGAAAATTGATGCTGTTATTTTTCTCCCTCATGCACGCGCGACAATCACTATGCTTCGGCGCCTCCATTCTATCTGAAGTTTAACATTGGTTAGTACAGCTAACTGTTTTTGCTCACCGGTTCACGTCTCGCGACCCTTCGGCGCATAACTAAATGTTCCATTTCCCTGTAAACAATTGCTCGCTTTTTTTCGCGAAGTATTTCGTGAGTGGTAAATTACATGCTTTTCTGAGAGATGGCTGTTGGGCGTGTCTTTTGTCGGGGTTGGAACTTTGCCGTCTGGGTAGGTATTCACCGAGCTCAGATGACATCCCATCTTCAAGAAAGAAATAAGTTAATGAAATTAGACTTCGCAGCCCGGCAGAATGATAACCGGAACGTCCGCATCCGCTGCGGAAATCGTCCGCAACCACGGAAGCACCCATCGACTCATATCAGACCGCAGGCGACATTTCAAAACACAACACGACGTGCTGGCCAAAGAAAACCACCCCTTGCACTTGGAAATTCCATCCGAATTAGCTTTTATTTTCCTTTTTCCTCTATCTTTCTCAAGAAATATGCGTCCCCACGCATTGTAGAAGACCGTATTCCGAAAATAGAAACAGTACTTCCAACCCGTTGAGGCCCGGAGACTACTTCCACCGTGCCACCTTAAAGAGCCATGGCCTTGGAAAGCAGTTATATAGCACATCGAGAAGCAAGACCGATAGCCGACACGCGATCCGGCCGCCACCCGACCCACGGAAAAATCAGAAAGCTCCCCCCGCCAGGGCTTACAGCCTGGGCCTCTTCGCGCCAGCCGATCGTCCCGTTCTCACGCGCAGTGCGGAGAAGCCACGCAGACACTTCTCTTGCGATTCGCCTTCTTCCTCTCAGTTCCTCATCTCTTCTACTCCTTTTTTATACGTTTCCCTTCTTAACTTGTAATAACTTTCCTTCTTTCTGATTGTTCCGTGATACCGCGTCGCCCGTCACAACTACAAAAGTACTAGTCTAGTTCGTTAGCTTGCATGTGTCTTTTTCCTCGGGATGGTGGCGGTGAAACTTCACCCACTCTGAGGATGAATCCTGCAGCATGTCCCACTTGCTGCGAGGATAGCCGGTCCGAGTTATTCTCTAACTAGGATATCTACGCCAACCAGACCGTATCACCCACCGCTCCTGCCGCGACAAGCTCCTAAGCTCGACTGTCTTCCCGGCATGTCGTGCATGTCACAGCGCTCAAGATTTGCTTGGGGGGGGCCGACCCAAGTGTGAGTGCATGTAAATGGCGAAGAGGAGACCAGTCAAGAGCGAAAGGGAGAGAAAAGTCGCGCCGCTGGTTTGTGTTGTTAGGCGCTAAAGATATCAGCTGATGCACCCTGCAGCCAGCTTCACCCTCGCACTTTTTCTTTTTGTTTTTACTTTTCTTCTGACCTATTTCTTTCTTCCTTCTCCTCATCCATCCTTTCATCATATTTAGAGATATTTTTTCCTCTTTTTTTTCTTCTTTTGGCTGCCCATCTTCAACACAAAAAATCTTCCTTTCTTTTTCTGCTTATCTTCTCTTATTTTCTTTCTTAGTCTTCATGTTTACCAAAACACAACACACTTACCGTAAACCTTCACATCCGCGTCCTGCCTTTCACCTTCATTCTTCAATTCAGATGCTTCTATCAGATTCACCCTGACTTGCTGTGTTGCTGACCCTTATCTTTCCATCCTGCAGTATGCCACCGATCTCCACTCTTGCCTCCTTCAAAATCACTACCCTCGCTACCCCATCGGCTGACACGGAACGCCACTTCTAGGCTCTACTGCTAGACGATTCATCCGGCACGTTCCGTGGCCGCGCGTCTAGTTTCCGCCCCTGTTACCCGCCCGCCCATCCGTCGTCGGTCCCGACGCCGACCGGCGGCGCCGCTCCCACCTGGCCGCTCAATAGCATGCGCGAAACGGATTTCTGAAAACTCCCGGAGCACGTCAGCTACCATCCCGGGAACCGAATCCTGACACCGCCGCTATCCTGCCGCCGGCACTTTCCAGTATCAACCCACAAAGCATCGACACATCGCTCTGCACACACTTTCTCAATACCGCACTTCCAAAGAATGCGTCATCGCTCGCAATTCTCTAAAGTTACCCCAGACCGCGAGTATCCTCCGATTCCCACTCGGACATTCTATATTGCTGGCACCAGACAAGCGGGGACGCCCGGGAGCGGAGCGGGGCGGCGGTGGTGACGTGGACGCGGTTAGCGGCGGCGCGATTCCCGCGAACGGCGAGCAGAGCGGGGTGAAAGCCCGCGGACCGCGCCACGCGGGGAGTGTGCGGGAAGGCAGGCGAGTCCCGCGGACTTCCAACAACCCGCCTTCTGCTGCTCGCCGCTCTCCCCGTCTTATTAAACCTTTCACAGCATTTCCGCGTGTTTCTTTAAGCGTGGGAGACGCTCAGCCGTCGGCTTGCCTTAGCTCATTATCCAACCGGGGATCTTCCGCGACTCGAACAAAACATCGCTCGCCATTTTATCACTCGCCAGCCGGCCCCCGGCGTGTACGGCGTACTGCTCTGCGGCCAGCGCCGCGGCGTTGGCGGCTCGGGAACTGTTCCATTCTTCCCGCAGCGGCGTTGCGAAGTGGCTTGCGCGCGGGCGAGCACCTGGCCGGCCAAACGCCAGCGTCGGGCGGTCGGCGGAGGAGGTCCCCGCTTCTCCTCGTATCGATTGAAACCTCCAAGCTGCTCTGCGCCTGCTGCCGCGGCCGCTCTCTTCAACCCGCCCTCGCCGCCGCCCCCCCCGACGACAGAAACCAAACAGAGCCCCTCCTCGCCCCGCAACTGCAGGACCCGCCCTCGCCGTCGTTCGAGTGATCAACCCTCCGTGCTCCTCCATTTCGGTGCTTCTCCAGAATGCGGGCACTTCCCCAAGAACCTCGAAGCGAGCCACATGTGCGGCCGAGTGGGCTGGCCTCCGATGGTATGGCAGAACTACGGTTCGGTGAGCGGTGGTCGGTGCGCCCCGTGGCGTGGGCTCCGCTCTTCTGGCTGACTAGAGCGTGGGCAAGGAAGGGGACGCGGCGGGCCGAGCTGCTGAGCCGCTTCCCGGTCGCCTAGCGAGTTATTCCTCGTGACAGTACTTGCTGGCGCACCTCCATCGACGCGTTCAACGTCACTCGCGCACAGACGGCTCCGACCGCAGGCTGTGACCGGAGTAAGCTGACAATGAGACATGCCCACCAAATCAGGATTGCTTTGAAATCGAAAAGGTAGAACATGCCTACGGGGGGAATCCCGCTTCGATGACAATGATGCAGAGAAGTTCCGCCGTTGTGAGCCATGCAGTAGGGCAGCACATCTTGTTCTGCAGGGCTTTGAAACGGCTACCTGAAGTTACCAAGTTGAGAAAAATTACTGCACCATGATGTCTATGCTTGTCTAGCCTTAGCTAGCTCAACGATTACGCTTTTGAAAACTGTCTCTCCAGATTGATATATACACGAGTTATTTACAATAGTTTTCAACTTGTTTCACCATTATTCTTCTATGGAATAGTCTCACCGTGTGCTCCCGAAGTCAATATCAAACAGTAACAACTAATATCCAGGCGTTCGTTACTGACACGTTACTTAGAGTCTACGATTTTTCAAACACAACTCAAAAAAACTCCCACTCAAATAAACCCTGCGACGCGATTGGCGCGAAAAATCAAGCTCTCTCCAGCTCCAAGAAGTATAGTTCAAGGAAACGGCGCATCTATCTTGCCAACTAACGAGTCATACTCTAGAGTCAAATTCTTCTAACAAAATGACTATGAGGATTGGCGCTGCAAACCCACGAACAACCGCAACAATCCGACACGACAATTTCATTTCAGCATCAACAAAGTAGAATATTGCAACACTCTAGAACTCGTTTCACCCACCACTTTCATATGTTACCCGAAACTTAATTTACTCCAAATTCACGAATGAAATAATCAATACATCTTCTATTAAAAGGACCTGATACACAGTTGACAACATCATCACAACCCTCAGGCCCACACCCAATCTATACACCCACACACCTATATGCTCTACACTTACTTGTCTTATCTATAGTAACTCGAATCCAATACAAAACTCGAGCTTTCACAAAGACAGAACAACATATACCCTTAGCAAGTGCAGTTCAGAGATAAACGATGCACAAGTTCCTTCGTGTCTCATAAAACGAGACATCAAAGGCCCATACGACCATGTCGTGCAATTTTGAAACGCGCACCATTATTTCACAATGCTTGTAAGGCTCAGAGATTTGCTGCATCATCACGGTTTGTTTTATGAAGATTTTAGCTAAGTCACTATTTCTCTGGGAACGTAAAAGCGTTATCTACGCGATTTGTAATATCGGGGCGTATAGTTACAGGCCCTATCAGCGACTCCCTACACACGTACGCTAAGTAAAGCTTGTTCCAACAACACCGCGAGTTCTTGCATTCCACTCATACACCCAACAACTCTCATTATACGACATTTCACTACCAAACCTCTGCGAAAGCAACACATTAAAAATTAAACAACTCTCGCACAAAATTCTACTGGAACGGCAATTCAAAATATATCGAACGCAGCTTTCACCGTCCCACTATTCGTTTTACATTTATTTTCTCCATTCACTGATATTGTACTGCAAGTCTCTACTGATATTCGCCTACTGCCCTCTGAAACCCACTGTCAAAGCACGTCCGCAAACCCCCGTCATTGAAGATAACGCCAAAGAAACCGCCAGCACACTGCTTGGCATTTCCACTTTTCCCAAAGAATTTGTTTCCCCATGTTCATCTCACTGTGCTATTCGAAAAAACTTCTCAATTAGAAACGTATGCTTTAAGAAGCTCGATCCGTTGGACCTTTCGCTGTGACGCGAAAACTCCCATACCCGATGTTCTACTAAATGTCGCATGCCCTTACTTTAAACGCTTTATCTCCCTAAGGGAACAGTGCAACCAAGCCTATACTCCGCGACAATTGTCGCGCGCAATACTCCACACGATAAAGCCGCCCAGACAACCCATCCACACCCACCAACTACACAAGACATCAAGCGTCAACACACCCGAATCTGCAAAGCCTATCATCACACAGCTGGCCTACCAACACACCACACCACCCCACTAGAAACAAACCCACATCCATCTCTGCAACACCAGAAACAACCTCACGACCGCACCCAATCACAATGCTCATCACACGCTGTTCACCTACATATCTCGACTTCCCGGCTGCAATACCAATAATACTACACAATCAAGCATACATCTAATAAAATGCATTAACCTGAGGAGACTCTCAGTGATCCAGTTTAACCCTCGCAAACAAACTTACGACCTAATCATGTTCAAAGTGATGCATGCTTACTCCTGGAAATTACCATGATTACTAGAGATCTTGGAATAATCTGCGACACACGCAACTGTGGCAAACCAAGTCTACTTTCAAACCTGCCACCGCACTATCCCAATGTTATATATCAGATCATCGTTGTGACATCATTTATTTTGACACATGCAGCACTCCAATATGCAGCGAGTTCTATTAAGTCCGTGCGTGTTTTAGATAGTCTTCAGGTTTCCAAGACACGGAGATCTCGTCGTCAACACCTCACCCACCACAGATACATTATAATATCACCAAAGTTTTCGATGAAATGAACAAATACTGTGTCCAACCTGTACCTCGCCATGGACCATCTCGAGATTCCCATCACCAGACCAGACACTCATCACTCACCTTCTATTCCAAGCTTCGCATTTCAAAAGACTCTTGTAAATGCGTAAAAACTCGCTACTATTCGCTTCCACTAACGACTTAACTTCACAGACTCGCATGTTCTTTCGAAGCCCACGCGAAATCAATGCTCACACTGTTCTCAACTCCAACACGATTACACTACATCAGACAGTGCACCGCAACGCAACAAATCAACCTGCACCGCAAGATGAAAGACGCAGAAATAAGGCTGTTCACTCCTGCTTCAATTTGATCCACTTTATTTGACAATCTTATGCTTTATGCATATAAATCTCGGTTACATTTTAACTCTGACCCCACTATCGTTCTCTCTCTACACGAAAAAAATTCATGAATACTTACAACCGTAGGTAAAGCTAGAACCAACCGCCGTCGAAATTCCTCTGCGGCCCGCATACGAACACCATCTGGGACGACCTTATCAGCGTTTGCCAACTGCGTACTAAAGATTCCTTATTCCGCCACAAGATTTTCAAAAATGCAGCAAGTTTAGTGAGAATATCACAATCTATGCTAGTATTTAAACAATCGCCACTATCTATCTATTTTAAGAAAAATCTGTAGCGACTTAAAAAGTTCAGCCATTTTGCAGAAAAGGTCCGAGGGCTTCGTGCCTAAAATACCTCCGAAATCCAAATCAAAAAATATCGCTTAGATGATCATTTGGAACCGGCGAATTGTCCAAACTGTGATCATTAATCCTTTCCGATATTTCTGAACAAACAATCGATCCGTCCAAACAATATCGCAACTATCTGAAACTCTAATTCCCGCTAGCACACACTTCCTACCAACCCGCCCAATCCCTCCCTGCCTTCTCTCTGCATCTATTTGGGTACAAAACTTTCGCATTCTCACTGCTTCTCCACCATACCCTAGCAAACGCACCATTTACTACACCATCTTCGGAACACACTAATCAAGCGTACTCCCACACTACTCACCGTATCCCCGAAGTCTGAAATACAGCCTTGAAAAGGCAATGATCACCGTAATGTCAGAACAACCCATACTCGAAACCGATACCCCGACACCCTACTACACTATTACTCAAATGGCCACAAGAACTACACAGCGCACAGCGCCCAATTAGGCAAACGAACAGGCAATCCGACGAGACGCCACATAAGATCATATAATGTTCTTTAAATGTAATTCACATCAAATATGTACCCGTGTAACTTGGGAATTAGACTCTATATAACTCACAACCGCATGCTATTTTCTTGATATAGCAAAAGTTGCTGCACTTTCACTACAGACCATAACCAATTTGTAACAACCGTTACAATGATAACAGGCATTACTTGAAAGAAACCGAAGGCAAATCTCATTAAGGAGGACTGTGCTGGACTGGGGCGAAGCGGCAGCCGAACGCTCGCGCGGCGAGGCGGTCGTTGGGGCGGCGTGGGGAGGCGTGGGGCGCGCGCCACGTATGGCGACGGCGTGCGGGCGGCGTGATGGGCGCGCTGGACGGCAGGGCGTAGGTGAGGGCGCAGCGAGGAGCGGCCGAGGGCGACCGGGCGCCAGAGGCGAGGGCGGCCGCGTGTCGGGACCGCGCCGGCGGTACCAGCCCGCTACCACACGGGCCCGCCGCCCCGGCGCGCCAGAGCGAGAGCGTCCCCGTCCGCGCGCGAAAGACGGCAGCCTTACATCGGACCTTCGTCCCCCGGGGAACTCGACCGCCCATTAACGGGGCATTATACGGGAGAAGCCTATTTTCGCATCGAGCGGCATTCGCGCTCATACTGCTCGCGGCGGCCGGCCGCGCTTCTGTCGCCCGGCGTCTCGGCCCGCGCCGTTCCGCTCGGCGCGCCGCCCTCGTCCCGCCCTCCCCGAGCGATCCCACCTCCGCTGGCCGCCGCCGCACGCCGCTACGTTGCGCCCGGGCGACTCCCGCCTACGCTCGCACGCGCCACCGCTTTACCGATCGCGTTCCCGGCTTTTCTGACCCGCTCTGCCCGCCAGACGCTCCGAGTTTGCCTCCCAGCCGCCCACCGTATCGTGTAACTGAGTTTTCCTGTCTCCGCCCCTCCAATCCTTTTGCATTTCCTATCCTCCGCTCCCTATTTTTCCATTTTCCTTCTATTGCTATTACATCTTACTTAAGTTTCGTTGGTACTCTTGTTTGCCGCGTATTTGCTTGATTGTTATCTGTATCCTTCCTCTATATGGGTTGTCCCGGCCTCTCCCTGACCACTCCGCTCTCCTCATCTATTATTCATTTTTTTCTTCTCCCGCGTTCTCCTCACACCCTCTTACGAACAACCTCGTCTTGTCTAATCTCTTTCCGCCTCCTCGTCCTTCTCCTGCTCTCTTACACAGCTTCTTTCGTCCTCCTCGCTTATCACATCTAGAACGTTTCACGGTATTCCTTCGTTATTTTTGTCAAATTCGCTTCATTCTTCTTTAGTTCCATCAGCACTCGTTGACTCTTAGTTATCTTTCCATCTATCCATCCACTAGCTTCGTCGCTTACTACTAATATACGGACTGTGTGCAATACTTTTCATCTTCGATCACCAAGGAGTCTTCACATATGTCGTTTACACCTCTGTTACTGTCACAGTCTCAAGCATCGTCCGTATTGCGCCGATTTGTCTTAACCTCTCATCATGCCTACATCTTTCCCAACTGTCACCATTGCGGACTCTGTTCTCCCTTCTCCTCATTATCTCCTCTATCCTTTCCGCTCGTTTACTCGCTCATGTATTCAATTTACATCTCTATCCCCGAAAATACAAATGAAAATGACTACTAATTATATTTTCGCTCTTCATTTCTACCATTGCCCACTGACCCCGAGAATTATTCACTAGTTACTCTTGCTTATGCCCATCCGCACGCTTTGAATGCAAATATCTCCCGCAATCTTCAAATAATATTCATGTAGCCTTGTTTAATGCAGTCATTTTATCTCCCGCTCCACTGCTATTACTCCGTCGATCCCCCGGCTCCTTGTCGGTATTCTGTTTCTTCATCCTTTGCACCGTGGCGCCGTCCCACTCCCCTGCGCACGCCGCTGCCGCCAAGCCGCCCCGTCGTGGACTTTCGGGAGATCGCGGCCCCGATATCGCGGATTGCTTCATTTTCTGGCCGTCTCAACGCCCCCCTCGCCTCCCCACTCCCCCCGTTCTGGCTTCGGCTGCCGCCTCCCGCCGTCACTCCCCCGCAACGCCTCCATCACATCGGTCAGAGGCGGAGAGCCTATCCCAGCAGACGCTGCGGGAGCTCCCGCCTTCTCACTGTCATCGACTCTTACACCCATTCGTGCGACGATCTAAGTCCAAATTACACTGCGCGCCATCGTGAGTTAGCGTCGTCCGACCGTGCCGCCGCGCTGCATCGCTATTGGTTACGCCTTGATCTTGTTACGCCCGCATGCTGTGTCTCTCAACGGGCAAGAGACACCGTGTGAAAACCATAGAACAGCTCTACGTTAGCATTGTCTCTCTGCTCCGTCCGAAACCGATGCCACCGGCACTACCATCACGAGCTATCATTCCGTGCGTTGTTTATATCGACGCTCTTCGATGGCAACCATATCATTAATTTAGCACCCGACCTTCCTTAAAATTTCTTACACATCGTCCACTTACACACCGTAGATTGCCTGCTGATTCGTTCATCGGTCCAACAATGGTGATTGGCGTTTCCTCACCGGGACAAAAACCGATAGTAAAAGGTTGATCCTGCTCCCGGATAAGCAAACCGCAAACTGGCCGAGGCTATAACCGAAAGAACACTAATTTCGGCGCAAAAATCGCGATACCGAGCCGAAGGACTAGCTAAAACTGTCTTGCTAGTATTCTGCACACACATTTCGCTTGCCCCAGGCGTAGCATCTCTACTTCCGAAGTTATCTTCCGACAATTCACGCAACTTTGTGTTCCACTCTCTAAGCTGCTTCCATAAAGTGATACACCGGCGACGCCAGCTTTTCTTGATATCTAAGACAGTTTTTCCTTGTAACGAGCCGGAAGTCTATTCCAGCAATTAAAAAAGATCTTCGAGAAGTGTCTTTTCTCGAAACCCCTGCCACGCACGAGTCCCCTTACAGCGTGTTTCCGCTTCTCCACCGGTCAGCAAAACAGACTTCCAAGGACTTGGGACTCAAGTTTGAGCGTAAATGAGGTCATTTAATTTTCTGCGGAAGAAGTTAAAGTTTTGAAAAATAGATATTGACAAAACAAGCTTGTGATGGAGCGGAGGAGGGTTTACAGCAATGTGCTTATTGCCAACCTTATTTCGTTTTGGCTTGGTAGTGCCAGACAAGAGTCACGATTCGTAGTAGTCAGTATTCAATGTTTGGAACCAAACATTCCTCTTCGGAGTTCATAAATGGAGTTCGTTAATTGTTGTTGCTGTTTAGTCTGAATTGCGCGTAATAGGAACATTGGCTTTAATAAGACTTATCTCTTCTTTACGGTATGCTTGATCTGTTTTCCATTGTTGCTATCACCGGGTTCCATAATTGTATTTCACTCTCATATTCGCATTTCATAATTCACCATTTCATTCAGCACAGGACACTGTAGAAAACCCGTAAGTTACTGCTACCTCCTCATAGCATTACGATGTCACACAACTTCAACTCGCATCAAAGCAATGAAAATTAATACTGGTTAATTTTGTACCCACTTCGACACAGGTCACGATATCGATTGCCAACCCACTAGCTGACAATCTCGGTTATGACCGTTAACCGTTATCTAGACCGCACTTCGATCCAGTTGTCAGGTTTGGGACCAAACATTAGCCTCATGCTACCGTATAAACCGTGATAAATTGAGCACGCCCAGCTCGGCATAGCAGCCTCTTCCACCAGCTCACATTTCGGAATGCCACGGGTCTAGCAGACTGGGTACATAACGACTGCACGCAGGCTAGCCCGCTTTCCCGCGTTCAGATCATTTATCGAGCTCAGGCGCGTTCGCCACTTCGGCGAGCGATCTGCGCGACTGACGCCGGCCATCGCAGTTCCTCTCGCGCTCCATTTGGAGCGGATACCGTCTCACTGCCGCGAAGGATACGAAAAAAAGAGGTGAGGATGCGAAGGGGCAGCGAAGGGAAACTAAACAAGGATAATGACCAAGCACGCCTACATTTTGCTGAAATATGAAAGTTAGCAGCGTCGGGCGACGCGTCCGTCAGATAATGGTTGCCAAGAGTTTCAAAAGAAGAAGTCTTTCGTGTCGGCGTGCAATCAGATTTCACGACTTTCTCTTATGTAATCTCCCGTTTATCCTCCTATTGTTTATTTTGATAGCCTGTATTTTGATTCTTCACTTCTTCATTATCCTATCTTTTCTCTTCTTATTTCCGTAAGGTATGTTTTATCTTCTTTGACATAATAGAGGTGGCGGATAATTTTCGAGGTACAAGAGAAGAGTAAAGTGTGGAGTTTCAAAAGAGAAAAAAAGAAAACAGCAAACCAGGCCTCTTTCTGCTCATTCCTGAGTATTAAGCAATGCGATATGGCAATGCCGATGATGAATTTGGACGCTAGGTCCTGTGTCCGAAATAATCTTTTCTTTAGTTCCAAGACTGGACTTCCTATAGCTGCCTGTTTTTGGTTGTCCCTTATCTGTTTTTGTTGTATTTCTCACTTCATTTTCATAGTGCTCTCGTTTTCAATTGAGCTCCCACTTATCGTCCATCAAAAATATCCATGCTTCAAGATCTCTAAAATGCTATGGTCATTCTTTCCCTCTTTCTCGTTTACTCTCGCTACTTTATCCCTTTCATATTCTGTCAACTTTTTGAAAGAATATAATGTCTTATGTTGTATCTCCGTTTGTACTCACTAGGTCTATTGGTTGTTTTGTTTTCGTCTCTTCACTGAGCATCAAACCGCTAATCATCTTACATACACGACTCACACCGGCCTCTCTATGATTCTTAGCAAAAGTTTCAGCCACTACTCATCAGCATCACCAAATCTATATGCTTGCCATTCTAGCCACATCTCGTTCTGCTGAGTCGCTTGTCATTGACATATTTTTTTCGGACCTTTGGCTCCTTCGAATCTAAAATGATTCTCTTTTAATTACCACTGTTTCCTCTTAAGAGCAAAGTCTCTCTCTTAGAGATTCATATTTGACACTCCACCTTGCTGCAATGCCTTTTCGTTTTCAATTTTTCTTTCCGCCATCCACCGCCCGATAATTCTCAATTTATTCGGCAGACCACCATCGCTCCCACTCGCTGATTCTCTCCTACAGACATATCCTATTCCTTCATTACACTCGGAATCTCGTTAGCGCCAACAGCCTCTCCTATGCCTACTCCCCTCAACATGCGTCGCACATACTTTCTCCATCCTCCTTCTACACTTTTCTCTTGTTGACCTACTCTATCTGTACGCACCCACTCTACTCTCTCTCCCCCCGTCCTCCCTCGCTGACGCTGTGGTACAGTCGCTCCCGGCCAGTTCGAGCGGCGGCCCGAGCTGCGATCGCAGGCCCGTCGCTTTGCCGGAGACAAGACTTAATGCCGCGTCCACCCTCAGTTATGAGTGTGGATCTTGCTCCCGCAAACCTTCATCAACCGGGACCCCCAGTTGATAACTGGCCGGATGAACCTTTTGACCGTCACCAGCAAGGACCCGCCGCCAAGCGTGTAGGGC
>BOPP01000112.1:1591831-1635008 GCA_017312745.1 Gryllus bimaculatus | reverse complement strand
GGGGGCGTTGCGAGGTGGGGTGGGGTGGGGTGGGAGGCAGCCGGGCGCGCTCAGCGGGAACGCGAGGCGACGGGATGGAAGTTGTTCCTCGCGGTAGGAATCGTGGTCAGATCATGAAGTACGCAGAAAGAGATACAAATGAGATGGTGGAAAAGTAATAATAGAAAACAGAACAAGTAGGATGGGTAAAGTAAGAGAAACAAATGACGGGAGATTGTGAATGTACGAAAAATAAACTAGGAAAAATTGATCAATTTATACTCAGAGACGAAAAAAGTAAGCAATAAATATAAATAAAGAAGTTAGTGCGCATCGATGGGGCTACATTTTGACAACACGTCTCTCAAAACCTGGCCGTTTTGAGATAATAGTGTCCCCGAAACATAAAAACTGCAAAATTGCTATCACACGAATCATAGAAATAGACTTGAAATTTATCACATTTTTATTAGCTTTCGCAAGTGAAAAGTTACACATGTGAAATAAGGTTACCATGTGAAAAGAAGAAAAATGTCGATCACAAAAATAGAACAGCAGATTTATAAAAGTTAAAAAGAGAAATAAATAAATTAAAACATATAATCAGCGATGCCAATCACGCCAAATAAACAAACACACTATAATGATTGGCACAGCAGGGACACAGAGAATCGAATCGATGTACTAGATCGGCGGGCCGAGGTTCCAGAACGGCGCCGGCGGTGAGGTAGGCCAAGAGGCTGCCTGGCGGGGATGTGGTCGGGGCGCCTCAACGCTGTCGACGAGCGAAGTCGCCCAAGCCGGAGCGCAAGTAGCGGCAACGAAGCTGAAAGCGAGTGGGCGGGGTCGCCGGTGGATGGCGCGAGGCAGACAGAGTTCAGAAACTACCCTCCTCCCCCGTCCTGCCCACCCAATCCGCCGCCGTCACCAGGCCGCCAGCGGCGCGGCGTAGCGTAGCGTCACCGGCCGCGTTCATAAATCTAGCGAGAGGCGCGTCGCACGTGCCGGCGACAGCGGGTGCGGGGGCGGCGGCGGCGGCGGCGGGTCGGAGCCCGCGCAAAGCGGCCCAGTGACAGAGCCGCGGCCGGTTGAAAAATACCGTGATGTTACTTGACATAATGTCCTTCATAACGGCCAGTAATTAATTCTGCGTTTTCGACAAGCCGACAGACGAAGATAGATGTGTCGCGGAGCTCCCGATAGGAGCCAATATCCGAGCGCGACTTTTTTTTTTTTTGGACGCCGCGCGCGTACCCTTCTGGCAACCCTGTCCTCGCCGCTTTCGATACTAAATTATTCCGATTGTCGACGTTTCTTTTATTAAAACCTGAATTTACGTGCGAAAATTTTCGATATCCCCGCCTTCGCCGAGTGACGGCGGCGCGGGGTCGCTGGCCCGCCGAGCGACGGGTGACTGACGAGATTAGCTGCGGGGCGGGTGCGAGCGCGGTGCCCTGTGGCGCGGTATGGTGCGGTGCGCAGCGAGGGAAATTTCTCGCCATTTGGCCACGTTCTGCGCAGCCCGGCAAAGCAGACCGACGACATGGCGGAAAAGAGAAGCTGCTGCGAGGTGAAGAACGAAATGGGTTCTACGCAGAGTACATAATGGAAAATGTAGGGTACACCAACGTGCAATTTAAAACTAACGTAATTTCTGAATTACCGAGTAGAATAATTACTGAGTCACACATATTTACTGCGCATGAGATATAAAATGCATTAACCCTCTAAACTTTTAATAGGGTCTATACTTTCTAAATACTCTTCTCAGACAGTTCTGTCCAGCAAAATAAAAAGCCGCTTTAAGACAAACATTAAACTGTTCACCCATTATCTGCCTTGACCCAAAATAATTGAGCACTTTATATTTACCGGCATATCAACAAAAATAAATGAAACGCTTAGAATAAAGTTACGAAAAACAAATGCAAAAAAGCGAAATGAGAGTTCCTGCTTTCGTGTGTATTTTAATTCACATAGTTCAGGAGGTTCAAGCGTGCTTGACGTTCCCAATGTACAATTTTAAACTAAAAAAATAAAAACTTCCAAATTAGCAATCTCTAGAAACAGTTCTGTTTACATTTTCTTGGCATGCCACTATTGATCTAGAGGAAAATATTGAATGCCCTGGGACTAAACAACGCTTCTGGCCTCTCAATATAAAAAAGATCGTTCGTCTTCGTTCAAACTTCGTAGGCAAGTAAGTAATTATTTTGATACTTATTTTTGCCAACTTATAAGGGGGTACGTTTTCAGTGAGTAATATTATAAATAATTTTATTCAATTTTTCGAACATTGGCTAACTTGTGTCGAAGGTTGTAATACTCCCTTTTATCTTCCATTCCGTCAATCGAAGAATGTTTGCTGAAATCCTACTGTTTATATAGGCTATGTTCAAGAAAAATACACTTCAAAACTTCTGTTTAACGAAATATTATGTAAATGAATTATTTTTTTATTAAAATTAGGTATATTATGAGTTTGACTGAGAGCATGAAGTAAGTGACTAAAGCCAGCTCCTTGATACTTGGTGATAAAGACATTCCGTTTACCTTCGATGTGTATGGAGACAACTAATTTCTCTACCTCATTAGATTATTACATACTTCTCGATGGTATTTGTATAAATTCATTCAATAGAGTTTTCAGAGTCGATCCCTAAATCCCTAACTTGGAACTGTACTAATTACACTGACACTTTCGGGGCATCATCTGCTAAAAGAATACATTTCACGGTGCGATGCAGACTTCGATGACGCTCAACTGTTTCAGAACTTGTGCGCTAACCTGCGCCAAGAATAGAAGCCAGAGTGCCCTAGGTGAGCTGGTCTAAGCGAACAGCGCCGCGGGGAACGCGAGGGGGGGGGGAGATGCAGGGAGTTTTGACCGGGGTAACGCGGATGCCGAGCTCTGCCATCGATCACTGACCCGCGGCCATTAGTTCGCCCTCCGCGCTCTCGAAGATTGTTTTTTATTATAAGCACACTTGCACGAGCGTAATAATAGAAATAAAAGGACGCATCAGAAATAGCATTTTATACTTACGGAGGTCATTTTTACCTCTTTGTATATTTAAAGATTTAAGCGGATAAGAATGTGTCGGGTAAGAAAACCGTCGAAAGCAAACATCCAAATACATACAAAACAGAATCGAATACGAGAGAACGATATAAATCAGAAATTTAAACTGCAATGTGGGATTCCATGTTAATGCTATCAAATAAATTGTGCATTTGAAAGTGTATTAAATTTTGCAGAAAGAATTAAAGACTGTTTACTTTTCGATTATATTGTATTTTTGCGAATAACAGCAGGAACAAGTCAATCAATACACATCAGGTTAAAATGACCAAAATATCACGATATAAAACACAAAACTTTGAAGTTGAATATAAATGAATAAAAAAAATAACCTAAAACGTATTATAACATACATACTCACAATACAGCGAGTCAGTAGACACCAAAATCAGCTTACCTGAAACAAAATACTCAACGTTAGGGATTCTAAATATACAAACTTCATTGTGGAGTTAGTCACAATCAATTTGCTGACTAAACAAGTAATTATAGAAGACACAGAAAATTTAAGAATCGAATGTTCCAACTCTAAATGTATCTAAAAAAATTCGATAGCTCTGCGACAAAAAAATGGTATTCGAATTTCAAATCAACAAAAAATAAGCAATTCAATACATTAGCACGTACTTTGATTCTCTCTAGTGGCAATAGATAATTTTACGTCATCCCATGTTTTCTGCACCTTAACTCTTTTTAAGTGCAGATACGGAAGCAATGCGACCTATGTGGCACATTTTACATCACATAATACCAAAAAACGTCTCAGGAATTAAGCATAAAGAGCAAACAAATATGCAAATACTGAATAACTCTTTTATTTTATGAAAAACTTTTGAGGTGTATTGTTTCATTAAGAATTTTTTTAAAGTGATTTAGTAAATGCCATCAATCATTTTACGAGTGTAATTAATATCAAGAAGTTTTGAAGATATTTCAAAATCTAAACAAATTATGGAATATACGTTGTCTATACTTTGAAGTAGCAAAATAAAAGTAATGAGAGTGACCGTAGCCCGTACCAACAGCCCTCGATAAAATCTAAAACGTTATCGAGATCACAGCATTCTCTCTCCTTTGAATGAAAATATGCATAGTTTATTCAACTGTTTTTATTTTTCAATTCATTATCTGTAATTTCCCTTCGTGTTATTGAGGAACGTTTGCATTTATCGCCGTTTTATGGAACATTCACTCTTCACCTCAGAGCAAAATAATAAAGAAACTTCCAATTTCTTCTCAGAATATAAAGCGGCCCGGCGCCCTTCACAGCAATTCCCGCCAACCTCGGTTGGCGGCATCGCTTGCATCCCTCATTGACACCAGCCCGCAGCACCCGCCGGAGTTAAGGACACGAGACCCCCGTCGCGTTAACGGGGCACCGCAACGGAAGAAGAGGGCAGAAGAGGGTCGGAATTAGCGGCCGCACCTCCGGCAGTCACGTGATCCGTCGCCGGCGACGAGGCGTGGCGTAGCGCGACGCGGGGGCGGCCACCAACGTCCTCATTACGGAAGAAGAACGTTCGCTTGGCTTGGCTTGCCTCTTTCGCGAGGCGGCGAACCCTCACAAGGCGGCGGAGGCGGAGTTTTCTCAATCAACGATCGAGAGCAACATTTTGTAACGATAACACTTCACGAAATTCCCGAATATAGATTGTAATTAATTTCCGAGGCAGTAATTTACGCGTCTTAACGAGGCCAATTGTTCAAACAGTGCAGGGGGCGGTGGGAGGGACGCAAGAGGGGAGTGGGGCGGGGCAGGAGAAGGCGGGGAGAGGCGGGAGGGTGGCGGCGCGAGGCTGCAGGTAGAGCCGTTGTGAAGATTGGGCCAATTAACCGAGCTCGGATAATGAGAAACTCGACGCCGCCGACGCCAACGCCGTCGCGACGCCCCGTCAGTGAGCCAATGTGGTGGCAATGCCAGCGATGGACGAGGCGACAGAGAATTATGGCAGCGACCGTGAAACTGTGGAGACTGCAAATGTGAGGGCAGTGGTGGAAACAGATGTGGATATGAAGGACGAATAGAGAACAAATTAACTCCGGAAGTAATCGCGGCGGCAAAGCCGGCGATAGTTTCGTTCTTTGTGACAGACATATCATCCCGTTTGCTGTAGGGACTTGGAAAAAAACGGAAGACATCAGAATAAATCTCCTTTTAAACATTGCATTTTACAAGCTATATTTCAAATCTTTAGTAAAAATGTTGATTGTTAATTATAGGTTTTTCCATCTAATTTGTAATTTGAAAATATAAAATAAAATGTACATTCATCATTTGTACTGAGAAATGAAGGTTCGCTTTGCGGTAAACATACATGGCCTTCAAAATTCATCAATGGATTTGCGTATAATAGTTGGTTTTAATTCAAGTAGACTAATCCGTAGTTAACTGTTTAAAATCATGGAAGTAAATATGAACTACAATACACGAAAGAAGATACATAAAATTATTTTGGGAAGAAAAAATTGTCATATATTTGTAGATAGGGGACACGAATGAACAAAATGAATAAAGATTCGGAAACTGGGAAGAGAAATTTCAGGAGACGAAGTATCGACAACAACTCAAAGAAGAGAAATAAAAACTCAAGGGAATGAATTCAAAACACAACTGAAAACAAAACACGTGAAACAATTTACTTATTGTCGTAAATTAAGATAAAACAGGCAACTGTGACCCCGTTCATTAATCTCTCTTCAAGTCGAGATGCCGCTGGAGAAAGTTGACCGCGATCTAAGAAAAGTGGTGGAGCCGAAAGATGTGACAACACAGGAGAGAGTTCAGAGACGCACATTTATTATGCCACAGCAGAGGTACAGTCATGATCTCAACAGGAATGCAAAGCAATTCAGCATGAGAAGCGAAGAAACTCCATCGACGTTGTATTTGAGCAAACAGCCAACCTCAGCACAACCTACAGCTAAGACATCATCAAAACTCACAGATATCAAGGATACTCAAATCCTTAATTGAAGTTGGTATAAACACCACCAATAGAATTAAGAATCGATTTATCAATAGCATCACATCTCGAGTATCAGAACTTCAGAAATCGATTCGCAACACATATACGATATTAATAAGAAAATAATGTATAGTTTATTTTATTCTCAACAATATCACAATATATTTTATAATTATAATATAACTTTGTTCATTTTCAAAAAGTAACTTTTTTGCTTATAATAATGAATGATTCACAAACCACTGTTATCTGTGCCTTAGTTTCTTTCGCCGTCAGCAGCACAGTTTTGCCACAGAAACAAAACAATATTATCGATTTAACTGTATTAATACCGACAGCGGGAACATGAAAAACGGAAGTATTGATATCTCAAAATCCCGCCGTCCGTGCCCACAGCCGCAGTGCAACGTGGGCAAGGCTCAGAAATAGACCCAGTCGCAAACTAAGCAAATCCCAAAACGAGGCACTTTCGCCCTCTCGACTCGGCCTCCAGCCGGCAGACTTTGGCCGCAGTCGGACCGGACTCTCGGGCGGTAGCCATTGTCCTATGTATCATTAGCGCGGCACAATGCGATGTTCGAGAGGCGCTAATGAAGGCGCGCGGCGCCGCCTGAATGGAGGAGACAGGAATTAAGCAGCGGCGGCGGCGGCGGAGGGCGTGGCTTTCGGGCGGGCCCCGCACCGGCCGAGCGCCCGCGGCGCAGTGGGGCCGAAGAGGCCAAAGGCACTGCGAAGCGCCCTCACGGTCGTTTCCAAAGGTGATGCAAATTGGTACAATTTTAAATTTTGTATTTTCGTTCTTTACATTTTCTGTCACACCACTCTTTCTTAATAAAGACGTGACATATTAAAAACGACTTCTGTATTAAACAATTCAACACGTAATATTAAAATCCCTACCAAAAAATACCTCATATGTTCCATATTAATTAATTCAATTTTTATTTTCATTATTTGTCACGTAAGGCGTCCGAAACATGTAATATTTCCCTACATTGAGTGAAGTAAAATACAAAAGAGCTCACACCTTTTAGGAGTTCATGAAAAGCAGTCAGTGTTGAAGAATATTATGTATTATTCCTTGCATTTTGAGGGACGGGAGAGCGATTAGATATATAATTTTGAGTAAATGTAATAAAATATATTAGGTTTCTTCATGTTTCATGCATCGGAGATTCATTAACTGAAGATATGTATTGTCAGACAATGCTTAATATATTGTCGTAATTATATTATAACACATAATTTCTTCACAGATCTGCTGTCACTGCCCAACCTGCACAATGCTTAATATATTGTCGTAATTATATTATTACACATCATTTCTACACAGATCTGCTGTCACTGCCCAACCTGCCCTCTCTTTATTTATCCCTTGATTACGCATTGATTAATATATTTGTTTGGCAACGGGCCCACTTCGGAGCGGCGGGGATCGAACCCTTTCGGCGCGCGCGGAGAGGACGCGTCTGAATGGCCCGCGCCGGAATAAGGGGTAATCCAACGAGCCAGAAGGGGGGGGCCGTGAAAAGGTGAAAACCCGAAAAGGCGAATGGAGAGTGTGCAGCGCGCGCGGGCTCGCACAAAGCCCGGATTCCCGCGCCGCGCCTCGCCGGCGACTCGCTTCCCTTCACTTCGTTCTCTTACCGCACAAAACCTGCCCCTGATGAGATACTCTGGTTACCTGTAATTCACTCCAACACAACGTTGCGGGCGGATTCCGCCTCGTTTGCGGTCACCCGTGGCTCCGATCTTCCTCTGCGAGGTGCGTTTCGGACGACGCGTTCACCCAATTCTTGCCCTCCTGAATCGGGGCGGTTGGCAACTGGATCGACCAAACGCAAACAGTTCAACATTTACTACTATTCCAATAATACTAAGTAAATATAGTAGTTATCCAGGATCAACTAGAAGAGTTTCGTTAATGAAAGCGTCGGAAAAAAAGGAGAGCTCTTATATATCACACACTTCTATTAATTGCTGTCCGACTTTTCCTCATTTCAGAATGATCTATTGTTTTCGAGATCCAATATCAATGATAATTTATTTGGATGTCAATAATATTCAATATAACACCATCAATACTTTTTCATCAGAATATTCTTCATACTGTAACGTTTGTTAGAGGTGAATTAAAACACAGGTAATATTTTAACAACGACGTTTATTTTGTTTTTTAATGATACACTACTCGTAAAGATACTTGATTTATTTACATATATGTTGCGCAGTCATTGTGTTCTTCACTTGTTTATTTTTTATACACGATGCACTTCTTTTGATTATTTATTTACACTGTTCACTTCTTCTACACTATCTCACTGTCCGATGCCCTGTCCATAATTCACTGCGCTGGCTACACTTCACGGCGCTGATGACGGTTCTCTGCACTGCGGTTCACGTTCTGTTCACCACTGCTCACCGTAATGCACACTTCACAGCTCAGCTTCCACTTCAGACTTCAGACAGACTGCATACTGCTCTCGGCTGCCGGCAGCGGCGAATTAATACCTGTCTGGCACCCGTCCGGACCTATCCTGAACTTGCGCCATACTTCTCCGCGACTCGCGACTAACCTGGAACCGTTCAGTTCGGGAGGGAAGCCGGCAGATGATGCAATATTCATTACAATGCGTTAAGGGTGTCCTATTGAAGTTCTGATCTTAATCTTATACCATCAATAGAGGACAGAGTGAAACAAAACTGTTTATCAATTATTTATGACATATAATTTGAACTTTGTGCACATATGGCCAATGAAGATACTTTAAATATTCAAATGATAGGTAATTAAAAGTAAAGCAACTCTACATTTTTGAATGCTGTCGAAAAGAATAAATATTCGACTAAAATCAGAAACGTACATGCAGAAAGCTACATAATTTTGGAAACGCTTTTTATGGTTCCGAAATTTTGGTAAGTGTTGACGTAAGTTAACATTGAGTGATGCATTTTACTTCACTCAATGTAGGGAAATATTACATGTTTCGGACACCTTACGTGACAAATAATAAAAATAAAAGTTGAATTAATTAATATGGAACATTTTCTTTGCACCATTGAAAGATTGATTCATGTAAATAAAAATCTCAACCGACACATTATTCACGAACTCCCTCACTGTCCCTTTTACTCAGTAGAAAAAAAATAAGCGACCAACTGAAATCAAGTACCACTCAAGCTAAATACGAAGTATCCGCCTGTTAATAGGAAAGCGTGAAATCAATGCTGCCCCGGCCGTCCATCAAAATGTCATCTTCGCACGGTACATTACCCGCGATCCAATCAATCGACTGAACCACCCAACCGCAAACAGAGAATAGGAGTGGAGGGAAATGGTTAACAATGGCAGCAGAAGAACCACTGGAGTACAAATTGATAATTGCGATGAGAATTTTTTATATGCCAATTGGTAACTAGAATGCAAATTCTAAAGCATCTGAGTATGACAATAGCAAATTTTGAAGGAATTCGTTTCGATAGGAAAACCGGCTTGGGTGGTTCGGGGCGTCGATTGCAGTACCTCTTATCAGGAGATCCCAGAGTTCGAGCCCCGACAGGGGCAGGCTTTTCGACCCTGGCTTGATAGATGGTCGAGTTCAGTCGCTGTGTGGAAGAGGATTCTAGTGACCGGATGCTCTCGGTATCGATAACAAATCGGTAGTTTTCCGTGATTAGCGAATACCGGTGCAGTACCCTATACGGACCACGGACACACACGCAATCTTTCCTTCCTCTTCCTTGTCCTATCTCTGACCCTCACATACATATCCCTACACTTACATGGACTATACTACCACACAAGTCAGAAGTCTAGTCGGAGCTACATCTCGCTGGCTGGGGCTGTGCCTCGCTGGAGGGAAATACATGGTTGGGGAAAACCCTGTTAACCGACGTGTAGGCTGGTGTTAGATCTCGCTATCCACCTACGTAAGATAACCGCCAGCTCCCGCCATACAAAATACATACAGAACACTTACGGGGCTAATGACCTCAGCAGTTGATGCGCCCGGATGCGACAATCAGAACTTCCTAAATCATTATTTTACAAAATAGCTTACACCGAAACCGACCTTTCAGCGCTTCTGACAACCCGTACCAATATGTCATTTTAAAAGTTACTTGGAGAGAAAAATTCACTCGAGATTCTTAGATCTCGAAAACACGGTTTTAGGTCTCATGCGGGCATCGTTTCCGAGTTATTCACAATAGAAAATTGTGGTGCCAAGAAATGTGTATTGCGGGTTGCATGTGTGTCTGATTCTCAAATATGCCAAAATCTGTGAACTTCAATGTTTTTGTCTTAAATATCTTTGATGACCGTAGGATAATTCCTAATCCAACAATAACACACTTACGTTTTTTTAAAATAAAGAGACGAAAGCTGTGATTTTTCTTTAGCGTATTATAATACTAGAATTACTAGTACTACTAGTCACTTGCACTAGCGGAAAAGCTGATAAACCAAAGCACGCAAATTGGCTTTACACAAATCAGCATGGACACCGCTCAGAACAATTAAAATACTCTTGATAACACCACATACATAAATATTTTGATAAAAACATTCTTCGCGAATACTAACAATTTCGTTATCTGTTTACACTGCACAACAGTTCTTTAAATACTGAGAAGGGTCAAAATACCTCTCAGGATATTTTGGAAATAAATGATTACAATATGTTGACGGAATCCCAGAGATAGAAAAGCATCGGATTGACGAGGAATTAATGAAAAACAAGAGACGTACGGAGCAAAACTAGTTATTAGAGGTAAATGTTAGAACGTGACGTTGGTCAATGGGGGCAGGATGCTATGCTGCGAACAGTAGAAATTACTCAAAACGTTATCTTGAAAACAGAGTGTGATTTGAACAGTTTGTGCATACTAGATCGCAGGGTGACTAAATTTTGATGATGATTTGATTAATAAATTAATTTCAAGAAAAATTCGAACATTTAAAAGGAATTAGTGGTAAGATAATTGCCCATTGCGACCTAATATGCAAAAAATATTTTTGAAAACTCCTGCGATATTTTTATTTTCCCAACTACGTCACATAATATAATAAATTATTTTACACTAGTGTTTTTTTTCAACAAAACTATCAAATTTTCGAAGTTTGAAGATGTGTTTTATATGAATGCGTCTAGACTTATGAATTGTTATAAAACGCTTTGGAAAATTCAACCAGCTCACCGCAGAAAGGTATGCTCACTAATTCAAATAACGTCTCGAGAAAATATTTTTTGCTGGTTGGCGACACCAACAGTGTGAAGTAATATTGAAATCTGCCATAAGCCTGATTCCACGGCGACATGTTCGCTACAGTCCTGTGAACCGGAGAGTAGCGCGAGCTGGCTCTGCTCGTGGCCAGCGCGCGCGAGGGCTCGTACGTGCTGCGGCCGAGCCGGCTGGCGGACGGAGAAGCTGTGTTGTCCGAGTGGCACGGGCAGCATCCGGCTCAAGCGCAGGGCTGACGTAGGAAAGCGGCAATAAGGTTCGCAGCAAGTGTTCCACCGAGGGTGGGAACGGTGTGGCGAGGTCGTCTTCACAGATGGGACAACGCCAAAGCGACGACTGAGTGGCCGGCAGTGGTCAGCGCAGCGGGGCGGGCGGCGGGGCGGCGGCGGGCGGGGCGGGGGAGTAGAAGTTGCGGGAGGCAGGCGGCACCAATTGAAATATCGGCACCATTACTCCCCTCCGCCCGCCCTCCTCGCCGCGTGTTTGCGCGGCGGACACAGCTATCGGGCCGTATTAATTCCGAGAGCGCGCGAGCGCAGCGGGGCGCGCGCGTCTGGCTGGCGCTGTAATGGGCAAACCGGGGCGGCGGCGAGGACAGGCCGCGACGGCGGGTGGCGAGAATGGAGAGGTGGCGGATACATGCCAAGTGTGGGACGCACTGGCAGAAGAGAAAGCAAGACTACCCAAAATTAAATAGACGACGGGCGATGGGAATAAAAACTTAATAATGGACAGAGGTGAAATACAAAAGAGGAACAGTAATAGAAAATATTACTACTAGAAAATGTGAAATACAGGGGAAAGAGCACCGAAGGAGGAAACATTCAGAGAATATGCACAAACGTTAGAACTGGGGTAAAAATAAGAAGTAAAAAAGAGTAATACGGAGAAACAGGTGAACGAAACAAAGGAAAGGAATACGAGAGAGAGAAAAGAAGTAAAGAAAAAATATAACTAGTAATAAGCAAGGTACGAAAGAATGAAATGAAGAAACAAAGATGTAATACAATAAAAGAAAGTGCGAGGCAAATTTGTAGGGAAATCGGAAAAACTGCAGGATATAAAAGTGTAAGAGGTTCAATTCACGCCGCACCTCCATAAAGGGAGAACGAAGGAGCGAACCCCAAAAGAGACTTACACACTGACGGTAGAGGCTGCCCTCTTCCCCGGAGGCGAACGGGAGCGACCGCAGCACGGAAGGCATGTCGCCCACTGCACACCGGTGTGGGAGACGTTCCCACCGATTTTACCGCGCGCGTGGGGCGGGCAGAGGACGCGACCGGCTGCCTCGTGAGCGAGTGGCCAGCCAGCACGTGGGCAAGCAGGGGAATGGACAAGCAGGGGAATCCTCTCCCTCTCTCTCTCTCCCTCTCTCTCTCCCTCTCTCTCTCCCTCTCTGTCTCTCTCCCTCTCTGTCTCTCTCCCTCTCTGTCTCTCTCCCTCTCACTCTGTCCCTCTCCCTCTCTTTCTCTCTCCCTCTGTCTCTCTCCCTCTCCCTCTCTGAATATCTCCCTCTCCCTCTCTGTCTCCCTCTCTGTTTCTCTCTCCCTCTCTTTCTCTCTCCCTCTCTTTCTCTCTCCCTCTCCCTCTCTGCAGGGGGATGAACAAGCATGGGGATGGACAAGCAGTGGGATGGACAATCAGGGGGATGGACAAGCAGGGAAATGGACAAGCAGGGGAGCGCGCGGCGAGACGCGGAGAGGAAAGGCGTGGCGAGGTGAGGCGTGGCGTGGCGGGTGGCGACGCAGCAAAGGGAAGCTGCAGCAGCTGAGGCGAAGGAGCCGCCAGGGCGACGGGTGTGGGTGACTGCAGTTGGGGCAGCGGCGCAAATGTAGCGAGTTTCTCAATGTAGAACATGTAAAGACGGAAGTCGGATATTAAACAATATTATTAATAGAATAATCTCATTAAGAAAAGAAGATAAAATAAGCAAGTTGTGAAATAGTTTTGTTCCATGACGTCCTGATTCAACACGTAAGATCTAAAATAAATAATTCCCATGTAATCGAATAACACAGCACTACGTTATGTAGAGAAATTTCAGAAATATATTTTTGGTGAAGTGCGATATCAAAAATATTTAGTAATTTACTAAGCTTCTTATATTTATTTTCTAGCCTGCTGTATTTAGATGAAAAGGCTAACATCTCATGCTGAATTATAAGAAACGTGAAAAAAGGCAAAAACTTCTTATATAATCCATTACTCTCTCTCGACATGTTCAGGTAATGAAATCTGAGCTTGGCAATCGCATGCGCCAAAGGAGAAGGTGCTTAGATGAGCCGAACGGCTGATGAAAAGAACGCTGTTCTTACCCTAATACACCATCAGTATACAGGAAGTGAAGTAAAGCTCCCACCCACACCCAGAAGCAGACAGATTGTTGGAATGCATCGGTAATAGTGGAAGTTCAGGCCCTTGGCGCCGATGATAGGGCAGTTCGGTAGTCCGTAGATACGGGTTCATTATTACATTGTATCTCCAACAAAATTACAAAAACAGCACTTACCGAAAGAACCACTATTAACATTAAAAATAAATTACTGATAATGTTGACTAAAACATGGGATGCTGTCAAAACGCTGAATGTTTCACGGACAAGTGTTGTAAACTGAATGTAATTCGTAACATACTCCTCTAGGAAACACATTCACCAGTCACAATCATTATTACTGACACATACGTACATCTTGAACTGTTTGAAGTGTTAGTTTCAGTTAGTGTTGAATTCAGTTAGTCTTTATTACTGTGAAGATTTGAGCGATTTGTCGCAGAAGTTCTGCTTTAAGCTACCTGAATTAATCACCAATGGTGATTTCAACTTGGATAACGCTGAATGATCATTATTGTAATAATAACAATCATTGTGAAGATGAACGTAGATAAAGCGAAGCAAACAACAAATGATCATACTGTAAATGGGTTTTTAAGCTCATTTTGTAGGACAGGAATATAAAACTATAATTTGTTTGCAAAAGTAACGATCTTCATAAGGGTAAAATGTTTTAAAACTTTTAATCAATCTTCTTTTGCAACATTTACAGCATCCGTCTGTCTCATTTTTTGTCCCTCTCTGTCTTTCTCTCCCTATCTATCTGTCTCCCTCTCTCTCCCTCTCCCTCTCTGTCTCTCTCCCTCTCTGTCTCTCTCCCTCTCTGTCTCTCTCCCTCTCCCTCTCTTTCTCTCTCCCTCTGTCTCTCTGTATCTCTCCCTCTCCCTCTCTGCCTCTCTCTCCCTCTCTGTCTCTCTCCCTCTCTCTACCTCTCGCTCTCTGTCTCTCTCCCTCTCTGTCTCTCCCTCGCCTTCTGTCTCTCTCTCCCTCACCTCCTCTACCCCTCTCTCTCTCTCTCTCTCTCTCTCTCTCTCTCTCTCTCTCTCTCTCTCTCTCTCTCTCTCCCTTTCTTGTTAATTTATTGTAAAGCTCCAAACGTAAGCAAATCACGAAGCGTCCCAAATTCTGTTCGTGAAAGCAATGACATGTTGGTATCCAAAACCACTCCACAACTTCTCGGCGCCTGAACCTCGGCGCGGAAGCCGCGCAGAAAAAAGCACACGCGTCATGCGGGGCCGTCTGCGCAAGGGAAGGGGGCGACCCGCGGCGCGCCGTTTCGATCGCGAGCGCAGCGCGTCGAAAAGAGGGGAAAATCCGCGCGTCTGAATCGCAGCGACACCAGCAGCACCGGGAGCGGAGCCGAGCGCCGGGCGTCCCCAGGCGGTCATTAAGCGAACGCCGCCGGAGCGGGATAGCGGGCGGCTGAGGGCGGCGCTGACGAGCGGGGGACGGGCGAGCTGGCGAGCAGCGGGCCCGGCTGACGTGAGGCAGGACGCTTCGGAGACGGATGGAAGCGGAGTTTGGGCCAGACGGAAGCGACATCCATTCGGGAATTTCATCATCTTTATTAAACACGTATTTCCGCAAATACTATGAAAATGCTACGACAAGAGAGAGTAAGAACAATCAGGTGAGGTGTGAGTTTAAAGACCTGATGTACAACAGTTGATCACTTAAGCCAGTGCGGAAACATATGAGAGGTGAATGGAAGCAGTCTGCAGATGAGGGCGCGAGGAAGCATGCAGAGTTGGACGAGGAAGTGAGACAGTAGACGTGTCCACGGACAACGGAAAGCGAGTAACCAGAGTAGGCAGACGGATTTCTGTAATAAAAGTCATACGAATGGAGTGCAGGTATACAGAAAGAAAGATTGTGAGAATAATTTAAAATTAGAAACAAGCGTGATGTCAAGTACTTGGGAGCGTTGAGGTCGATGAGAATACAAGCCAATGGGAGCCCAAAGTACTGAACGGTCTCCTGCAGAATTGCTCCACGCGATGATTCAATCCGGGCAGTCGACGCTTCACCGCACCTGCTGCACCCCGCACAGTCCCCCCAGTTTCAAGGCGACATTGCGAGAGGTCTAAGGAACCCTCCTAACACCCACTAACTACCGACCTCCCCTCGTGTCGCACTGTTTCCAAGATCTCAAGAGCTTACCGTACTGCGTTCGCCTGGCAACGACTGCGCCCAATTGCCCTAACATCTTACTCGCAACTTCTGAGAACAACTGTTCGGAGAGTTACGTGAGGCTAGCCAATTACATTTATATCTTGGAATAAATGGCAGATTCTAAGTTCAAAGCGTTTCACATATACGAAACATATAATACTCTACTGTTTAGCCTCTGACATTTGAAGAAAGAAATGAAAACGCAAAATGCATTTAGTATAAACATGTTTACAAGAAGTCTTCCACAATGTAATAACTTTCGTATAATTTATTAGGGTCTTATCTATGACAAGACGAAATCTTCCTTTCAAAACGAAAACCTGTAATTGCATCCAAAGGCTGAAGGCAGATTGCACCTTTTTCAAAATAACAAGTTCAAAAATCGAGAAATGGTTTTTTGTTGTTGCTTGTTTTTTCATGTGGAATAACTCACAGGCTATTGAACTGAATAGTACAGACGCCTCCAAAGAAATTCCATCCTTGAAATAAGATGCCTTTTATTAATCAACTTGATCGTATATTAAATTAGAGTTCATCCCTGGAAGGCATACCTCATTTTACATGAACCCATCCACTTCAAGAACGACAACGCTGTATGAGCTAAAGAGCGCCATTCTAGCATACATTCGCTCTCCTTTCTCCATGCAGTATTATGTCCGGAAAAACGAGCTACATGATCTGTGGTGTTATACCCAAGTGAAAGATGTACAATTCAGAAGAAGTTAATATTGCAGGCCGGTAACGTACCCAGAACATCTCTTTGACAACTCTCCAACAACTTATTTGGTTTCACGGACCGAGAAGATTTGCAAATAGATTTATCATATTGAACGTCGAAAAGTCTCCTTTTGAAGTGATTTAAAATACGCTAAATAAACAAATATTTAATTGCCAAGTTTTTATTGCTACTTTCATGTGATTGTCATTGCTCTGATGGACACAATGCAGCGCAATGTAAGGAATTTGTACATCCCTACTAACGCATATACACAGAAACACTTCATCAAGTCGTAAATATTTAGTCGAATGAATATGTAAAGTCATCGCGAAATAGAGCGATCTTTGTCAATTCAAATTCCTCCACCCGCGTGTTATCTGTGGCGCAGCCACTCTCCACAGCAAGCACCATCAGCGACGTGTGCATTGTGAACCTGGAGAATTCACGACAGACAGTAGCTATGTCGGAACAGAGAGAAACACGCATCATCGCACAAACAACAGCGGTGGCGGCGGCGGCGGCGGCGGCAACGGTGGCGGCTGACAAGGGAGGTAGTTAACGTCCCGAGCAAACACCAGCCCGGCGGCGCGGCAGCGGTCGCGGCGTAGAGGTGGTGGAGGCGGCGGGGTGGAGACGGTGATAGCCGCGGCAATTACGGATCCCGGCGAAGGGGCCGTGCGAGGCAGGTGGGGCGCGACGTGCACCGCCAATGTTTTCGGAAAAGGGCGGTGGCGGTGGCTGTGGTGTAGGAGGAAATGCTTTAGAAGTGAAAGAGACAAGCGGCCACGACATCTCCGTCAGGGAGATAGCCATCGATGAACCTTCGGTTGTTGTTCTACGACTGCGGTGCCGTGGCTACAATGCGATGCGCTGGCAATGGCTGCGGTGCCATGGCTGCCGCCAGTGGCTGCTGTGGAATAGCTGTAATGCTATGGCTGTGATTATGGTCCCTTGGTTGAAGTTTCCTGATCTGCGGGGTACTCTAGTTGCCGTGCCAATGCTTAGATGTCGTAGATGTATGTATGGGAGGAGGCAGGCTAGTGTGGGCTCATAGCCATCTTTGTGACATATCTGTGACGGGGGGGGCGGGGCAGTGAGAGCGGGGTAGCGGCGTAGGAGACAACGGACTAGAAAACGCCGTGAGCAACTGCAGGGTGTGTTGTGGGAGGAGGGTGCGCAGGCGACGGGAAGGGCTGTGAATAGGACTGGTGGGTGTGAAACGCGCAGGGTCGTGTGTGGAGACGGGCAGGGCATAATCGCAGTGAAAGCACCGCGCGAGACTCGCGGCGTGCCAGTCACCGTTCGTGGAATCTGGGAATGCCCCCGGGGGAGCGCGTTACGGGCGAAAGGGTGGCGCCCACTTGTCGTGCCGATAGGCCGCGCCGTGACGCGTCGTTTGGCGCCGGGCCTATGCGGCGGTGAGTAAGACGCGCGTAATTACGTCCCTTTCATCGAGCTTCTCCCTCCTCCTGGAGGTCGCGACCACGGAATTCTGAAGGAGGTGGAGGCGAAATTGGTCGACGGACCATCATCACGAGTGGGCTTCCCTGCGCGGGTTCTCAACAATCGATATAGCCGGTGATGACTTGTGATGGCCATTTTATAACTCATCAGCTTACTGGAGAGTACCTTTTTGAACAATGAAATCTAATATTATACGAATAAAAAAATTATTACTTATTCTTAGATTAGTGGGAGTTTATTCTTCCCCTGAGTAAATGATTCACTTTAATCGTATGGAGGCGAAAACACAATTTCCGCAATATTTATCAGCCAGTTTTAACTCATGAAAAAGTTATTACGAACATTGTTCATATGGCAATCATTTAAAATTCACGGTTTTTAATTAACTTTTAAACAATAGAATTAATATTTATTTTTTTAGTTTAAAATGGTATAGGTATCATTGGGAGTATTTAACTGAGTACATTTAATGAAAGTGATATTAAGTTTCTTAATGTTTTCCAATCTTTAATTACAATCAATTAAACTGAGAAACGTTAAATCATCGATGAAACAGTTCGTACAATGTATTGTAAGAAAAGTGAGTGAAAAGTAGGGGAACATGTTAATTTGGCATTTTTATCACATGGACTTACAGCCTGTAATATGGTGTTTTGTTGGGCAAATCTGCCCTATGGAAGAAAATACTTCTCTATAAAATTAGTGGCAACGAACACATTTCTGCAACTTGAACAAAACTCGACACCAAAAAATCCCCTCATTTTCAGTAGTTTAAGTTTTCCTTTTATATTGAATTACAATGTAATTAAAACAACTAATTAGAAACTCACTCACAGAGTAAGTAAAGGCAAACTTTAAGAAAAAGTCTCTTATCACGCCGAAAGCATGTCACCCACACCCACTTCCCTTCCACCCGAAGCCTGCCGAAAACGTTTCGTAACCCCGGGAAGTACACCATCCTCGAGAGCGACCGAACCCACGACCTTGAAACAAAAGGTGGCCGCCATGCCACCGTGGACGGGCGGTTGCCAACGCGACGCGGGCGCTGCCGGTCGCCAGCCGCGAGACGTCGAGGCGGCGAAGGCGGATGCCGAGGAGCGGCAGCGGCGGCGGCAGCGCCCGCGATGCGCCGACTCACCGCGCACAATACCAGCCAAGGCCGGGGCCTGGGCCGGGGCCGGGACCGGCCCCCGGCGGCGGGCGGCTGGCCGTCTTAATTACGCGCGATAGCGCCAGGGCCGGACCACGTGCGCCGCCTCCATGCCTCCAGCGCTGCCGCCGCCGCCGCCGCCGTCGCCGCCGTCGTCGTCGGAATTCTATTGAGCGCTTCTCACGGAGGTTGGGCCCTCGCGGTCGCGCCCGCTTACGTTGTGGCTTCTCCTGAGAACCTGATCACGTCAACACCTTGGAAAAAAGTTTTGTTGTGTTCTTATACGCATCTGTATTTCACAAGCCCAAGATTCACACTCTTCACTGTGCCCGGTTCTCGTATTCAGAACAAAGCCACCTCGCTTTATTCAAACACTTTTTTTCATAACCCCTACGGCCATTACATAATAAAAATAAAATAGTTATTAACTTCACTAGGCCGATAATTAGCAAATAACTGAAGCAGAAGGAACCGAGGCGATAGTTATTAAACAACCGAGACTTTCATTTGCGTTATCGGCTGTGTGTCCTTCAATACTTTATGTAATGCCATCTGGTTATAAGAAAAAAGGGGAGTAAACGAGAATATTATTTATAGGAATAAGGGTACGCATACGCCAACGCTGAAAGGCATTTGCTTCCGTTCTTGTCAACAGACGCCGGACTGTAAAAACCGTAACAGACGTTGACCGTTAAGTGCGACTTTTCGTTCCCTTGTTTGCGTTATGTCAATAACAGCAGAGTATTACGGAAAAAGAGAAAAGATTCGATTGACGGCAAAAGATACGGACAGAGTGGGGAAACATCACTTTAAGAGAAGCCGAGATACCAGGAACGGAAGTTTATTCTAACACAGTGGTAGAATGAGTACTCGATGTCCGTGCGTCACAAGCTATTACTTGAATTGAGGATTCTTGCAGTTGAAATACTTGCCAAGAACTGAGAGAAAAAACATTTCCTTTCATAAAAAATACGTCTTCTCCAAATTGTCTTTTTCCATTTTGCCAAATTTTCCCGTTCTGTGGAACTACCTACGAAACTCCAAAGCATCACCATGAAGTTAACACACTATGTTGTAAAAAATACTTCATTATGATTGGATAAAACTGCAGAGTCCTAGTCTCCCAAGACAACAGGAGAATTGTTGTTTCCTGCTTACTACATAAAGTACTACTGATATAAAATGTAATAAATATGGACGATACATGATTCGCAAATTCAGGATAACCTTCCGAGTGTCGTAGAGACTTTTTTCGCGAGTAAAAACATATACTTAGAAATTTTTCTTAACAATTTAAACTTTAAACAATACTACTGCTTCAACCTCAAAACAGAATTAACATAAAAGAAACATAATGGACCAATACAAAGAACAATAAAACCAAATTTCACTCCATGCATTCAAGATAAAAATATATTAATCATAGTTGTAAGTAAACAACCAAATAATCAACAGTATTTTCAATCTTCAATATTCTATTTTTTGAAATCATCTACATCTTTAATAAGTATTTTTAAATCATATAAATTCAAATAATTTTAAATGAAAATGCATAATACGGTAATATTTAGATCATTTACACCCGCTCATTTGTGTAGTTATAAGCCATCACTTTTTTTTCGAACTATCCAACATTTCATTCTACGAATACGTTTTACTAACGTGTTGTTTCCTCTGAAATACTGTCCGATGTTTTCCAACCCTCGATTAGTATTTTGCCGAACTGTCACATAGATTTCAATAAAGCCCTAAATTACAACCTTACTAAACAAAATATTCCCTAGAGTGATAAATGACCATATTTGAAAGGAAATAAAACGAAATGAATCTTCATTCCACACACGATATGGAAGGTTTTTGTTATTTCTAACTTTTACACAGAACAAGGTTTTGTAATAATAACATTTCACAGTCTGCTGAAAGTGAACTTTTGCATGAAACACTCCGCACGAACACTACAGCCGAATTCCGCCCACCTTTTCGCTGACCCATAAAAATGTTCGATACGAAATTCTATGCCATTCCCCACGGTAGTTAGTAAGTTACGGCGTACACTAACATTTATTGCGCATGTACACCGTCGCCCACACACAACAACTGCGCATTCATATACCATTCCAGAATTGGCCTAACATGAGCTTTGGGAACGTAAAAACATACATTTCCGATGAAATCTCGATAACGATTTTTCACTGGCATTGTCCTTCCTGCGAGCAGCGCATGGAGCAGCTCGCAACCGCTGATCACACCAACCACGCCCAAGTTAATTTTCCTTGGAGTCAGGCAGTGATAAGCGTTGTTTACTTTCTTTGGAGAATGTAATTGAAACTTTCACATCTAACGCTCTTAGCAATATCCATTTAATTACATACCATTTAGTTGGATAGTGCGAATATTCCGAACATTGTAAATTATAATTCAAAATCAAAGCTGTAACTTCATATTAGTAGCCTGCAGCAGCAAAATGCTGCTTAACAAAACCTCTCAAAATGATTTTTCAAGAAGTAGCACGCACATCGTTTAAAGATAACTCATAAAATACTATCATATAACATTGCAATAAATTAAATACATTACCAAAATTAGTCTTCAGGAAAACTGCAATAACATAGTAGAGCATACATAGAGTACAACAGTGTTTTAAGTAGTAGGCCTTCCAAGAACACAAAAAAAGTTTTAGTTCCATATCACAACGCATGAATATAATATTTAACGGCAAACAGCCTTTTCCTTGGAGTCTTGCTGTCACATTTCATCTGCTGTGTCGTGCTGAGTATGAAAATTCAGTCGGCACTCGCAGAATGAGATAGGAGGAATGACGCAATCAAATACTTACATTCCGAAATATTTCAGTGTTTTCGGAATTTTCCCAAGTTCCTGGATACTTAAAGAAACCACAGCACCTCACACACGTCCGGAGGCTAGATAGTTTTCTTTTAATCCCGCGCGCATGGGAAGTAAGTATTACACTAGAACCCAATTTCGAATGGCGAGCCCGTGAAACTGCGTTGCATCATTATAAACGCAGTAGGTCTGCTGTGCGTCGGTAAACCTTCCAATATTGTTGAGTGTATTTTAAGCAACAAAATTACATAATTGAGAGATTACCTGCGCATAAAATCAAAAAAATTCATTTATTTTTCTGAGACTTTGCGAGATTATGCGTGTGTGGGGTACTCTAGAGGAAGGGATCCCCCCAAAATATAATTGGACTCAAAAAGATCACGTTTTGTAGTGTGATGTATTAGCTGGATCTATGGATGGTGTGAAAACTATCACAAAAGTTTGAAAGAAAACATGGGAAAGTAACAAAAGAGCTAAAATGGAAGATGGAATTAAAATATAAATAAGAGAGCGAGTGTAGGAAGTGACCTGCTCATGAAAACAGTGGAAAATCAAGTGATTACATTTATTTTCGGTCACGTGAGAAATAATATAAAGAGAAAACAAGGTCGGATGTTAAGGGATAAATAAAGTGATATGTGGATGAAGTAATAGCGAATGGGAAGAAATGTGAATGCGAGACAAGTGAAGGGGATGTGCAGAAACGAGCAAGAAGATATAGAATTAGGATGCTATTGGAAAGGAAGAAGACAATTGACAGGCGGGCATTATGACTTGCGGGACAGAATGTGCTGAGCCGTGGTAGAGTACGGATATTGAGACGCCAGCACAGTTCATATTGTGTAAGAGTTCGTAGCAATGATAAATAAACGGTGAGAAGAGGAATCGAGAAATGGGCAACAGGTACGAGATTTGTTAGTTAATGGGGCGATGGATTTTTAAGGGACGGTAATTTTGGATTTTATTAAACATCGAACTGAAAGTGGAAATAAGAGCAGGAACTACATGATGACGTAGACAAATGAAGCTGGAAAACGATTATTATGAGTCGTCGGTCAAGTGTGTTGAGTAGACTGAAGGAAAGTGAATAAACGTTTTTACGAGCAGCATTTCAGCAGTCTTGTTGTAGAACATATTTACGTCAGAACAGCACACACTTACAAGACAGATGAATGTGATATTTTAGCAGTCCCAGCATATCTCAATACATGGTTTCCCTGAAGATTTTTCTTCCCACCTTTTTACAGCCTTTGTTGTGCGGTGGTAAATCAATAGCCACTGCCCTCGTATCCACAGCAGGATCGTGCGCGATTTGCAGCCAGTATCCACGCACGGTGAATGCCGCGCGATATCGCAACCGGAGCCCCAGCGCAGCGTCCGCCACGCTACCGGCGCTCCCAACCGTCCCGCACCCGGCGCGGCGTGCCTGCGCTATTCTTTCCCCTGCAATAAAGCCCGCGGGGCAGCGCCGCCTGCAAAATTAATTAGGGCTTCGACCAGTGCCGCCACCGTTGCTGCCAACGAAACGCTTGCAACCGTGTGCACCAGGGCGCTGGCAGACCCACCAGCTCACTCGGGCACCCATCCAATCGGTCCCTTGCGCACCCTACCAACAACGCGCTCACCCACCTACCACCTGCTCTCTTGCTCATCCTCCCTCCAACTCGCTTACCCAATCATCCTCTCGCTAGCTCGCTCATCCACCCTCAACCTCCCTAGCTCACCCACCCAAACGCACACTTGCTCGTCCACCCACCCACCTGCTCACCCTCCTACCACCCGCTCGCTCGCTCATCCACCCTCCACCTCCCTAGCTCACCCACCCAAACGCACGCTTGCTCATCCACTCACCCACCTGTCACCTCCTACCACCCGCTCACTCGCTCGCTCATCCACCCTCCACCTCCCTAGCTCACCCACCCAACCGCACGCTTGCTCACACACCCCATCCGAGCTCGGCCGCCCGCACGTGCGATCGTCACGCTAACGAAGCGACGCTCCGGTGGGCGTGGACAAGGGCGGCATCCGCGGGTCGCGAAATCGATCCTAGAGCAGGGTGGCGGTGGCGTGGCCACCGACAAAAGGGTGAGACGCTCTCGTAAGTCGACACAATTCCACCGCCGACATCGCTGCCTTCGCCGTGCGAACGCAATGAATGACGTCACGATCTATATCCCTCCTCCGCTTCCAGCTTCCCTTTCCCCTCGTCGCATTTATTTCCGTGCGTTTTTCCGGAACAGCTAATTTGTTTTCGGGTTTTAATTAGTGCACATGGCAATGGCGGTATGGAGATAATTACGACCCGTTCCTTCATTGATAAAGTTTATACTTGTTGGTTTTCGAGGGTTTTTTTTATTTAACTGAAACTCAAAGAAAACAAACTGATGTTGGCATTCCTTTTTTCGACGATGACAAAATTAGAGGCGCGAAGTTTTTCTGCAAGCGCTTTTACACTGTTCATTCTGATATTAACTCAAGCTTGTTGGGTTTTTTTATTCTTTAAAACTGTGTTATTAGGATAGATGTCTGATTAAGATATCTTGAGAAACGAACAATATGTCACTCCTATTTCTTAAATCAATATATTTATGCAACAATATAGATTATAAATAAATAGTTTTTCCCAATTCGAGAACATAAAATAAATTAATAATTTTTAATAAACCGTGATACAGAAGGTACAAATACTTTTCTCCTTCCAAATAATTATTTCAATTCTTTCATAACTCCATCACTGTAAAACTCAACTATAATTACTTAAACACGTTGAACGGTCGACATTTTTTTAGAATTCAAGCTGCGAATACAAGTAATATTTCCAAAATGTAAAAAGAATGACTTTCTTCAACATATGGATGTATTGCTTCATAATGAGACTTTGTAAAGAATCGCGTATACACAGCCTAACTTTTCAATCCCTTGAAAGGGCACATAGATCTTTTTCCACGCCCTTCTACCCTATCTCCCTTCTACCCCACGTCCGTCTACCTTATATGGCCAGGAACACATACCGCAGTAAAAACGTTTTCCAGAATTTTTGTTTTTTCTTCGAAAATATAAGATGTGTCAAGATCTATTCTTTTTTTAATGCCGTGATATTTACAGAACGGTAATTCATACTTCTTCTAAACATAATTCAGAAGCCCTCGGACACGCTCAGCGTCATTCGTAACTAATTTTATAACAGAGGAATTCCATCTCCAGCGAGCAACAGGCCTAGGTTAATATCCGCTTCATATACGTACATTGCCATAGCTCTGACACTACTGGCAAACGAGACAAAATCGCGCGGCTTGCGGGCGCCCAAACGCGCCACATATGCGTGAGAATCCCGGTGCAATCCAGGAAGTGTTAATTCGTGCCATAAAAATCTGAACATCTGCATGCGAACATGACGAGTCGGCAGTGTTTGAACGTATTAATTAATCATGCTGTAATACTGAAAATTTCATTTCATTAATATGTAATAAGCTTACCATAATTAACTTACTGGAATAATAAATTAATGCTAATGTGAAGTGCGTTAGCGGGTCAGAAAACGCGCTTTGTGAAAACATTCCCACTCGGCGGGCGCCCGTTCCAAACTGACGGGAAATGCATTATCTGATTTGCGGCCATGATTTCGGCGGACACAAACGCTCGGGGGCACTAATCTGATATTTTACTAACGATATTCCGAAAACAGTGGCAAACATCGGGCCCCAGAACGCACTCCATTACGACACCTCGAGTGCGCGTTCCGCGGCGGCAGCGGAGCGGAATTAGACGAAGAAAAGGTTCTCGAAACGCGAAAACTTTTTCTTTGCCTCTTTTTTATGGTTATTCCTTAGGTATAAAATTTTCAACCGAGACCTGGGAGCGGCCTCTTTTAACAGCCGTTTCCAATGCGGCCACCCTTCCGAACATTAATATCCCTTCCCGCACCTGATACGAGTCGCCTTATAAAAACTTAACACCTGTGAAATATATCGTCCCTCGCGCCCCGCTCAACGCACCCTCGAGCACCCATGCCACTTCTCCTCCCGCGCAACGGCCCGCCACGCGCCACCCCATGCCGCGCCCTCCCCACCGTGCCAGGTCCCGAGCGCGCGGGGATGGCTAATTTATGGTACTCGCAACGCGTTAACGGGGTGCGGGATGCTCTACGTAGGAGCGCGCGAGGGGCGAGCGCGGCAGCGGCGGCGCAGGCGGCGCAGGCGCGGCGAGGGCGCGGCGAGGCGGCGCGAGGGCGGCACGAGGGCGCGGCGAGGCGCGCGAGGCGCGGCGAGGGGCGGCGGCGAGGCGGCGGCGCGGAGGCGCGCGAGCGCGCCAGCGGTGAGTAGCACGGGTGATTAAGGAGATAGCAATGGCGTGAAGCGAGCGCGGGGGCAGGTAGACAACTGAGTCGCGCCCGCCGCGTAAAGCAGGCTTAGCGCCCCCGCACGCGCCTGGGCGTAACCCCTGCAGTGTCGCCGCACAGTGCGAAAATCAATCATTCAAGGGGCTAAAATGTTTTCATCTAGCGACTTCTATAGAATTTTTTTTTATATACAGATTTTGAAATATTTTAGCAATGTCCATTACAATTAACGTCGTTTTTTATGCGTCATTATCCAAACTATTTATAAAGTTACAAAGGTTCATTGTGTTTATCCAGAAGTTTACAGCATTCTTGGATCATTTATTCTAAAATAAAAATATGTTTCATGTTTATTGATTGTTTAGCATCCGCAGAGAATACTATATTTTTCTGAAAAATGATATTAAAAATTTTAAAAAATGACATTAATAATTCTGAACCACCTTTCACGACTTCCAAAAGAATTTCACCACGTTCATTAATATTTCATTGATTCGTTAAGAAGCGTAGAGAAGTAACTTACATTCATATCAAAAGCAGTTCGCATAAATACGAGAAAGATTTAACAAAAAACCAAAATTACCGGCTGATTTGAAGATGGAGTTCATATAAAGATATCCAAATGAGTTTCGCCGAAGACATTCAAATACCCGTAAAATGATAACAATGCTAAACGAACGCAACAAGAACCTCCGGGGTGAGATGATCAAGAATTTCGTCCCCATCGATGGCTTAATTTCCCACTGCCTCCAGCCCGCGACGACCACGCCGCTTTGGGGTGGGGCCGCTATCCGCGACGCCCAAGCGCGCGGCCACTGTGCATTTTCACGGCCCACGTGTCGCCGCTGCAGGATTACACGTTGTAACGGGCGGGCGGGGGTGGTGCATGCGTGAGGGGCCTGAGGCCAAAATGGCGGTGATGTCTGCGTCACGTAGGCGCCTGGATAGGCCGAGGAGTTGTAGCGTGTCAGTTACTCAGAGCGTTCGCTGGTATAAACACTTGTGGTACATTATCGACGAAAGTATTCAGTGTTTCTCGCATCTTTGTGATATTTGTGTGGATCCTATAGCTAACCCTAAATAACGAGAGAAATTACACATTCAGGAGTTTCAAGAATGTTCGGTTACTTTTGTCCTGTATATTCCAAAATTAGCTTTCTTGTCACCTTATCGCTTTTCGAATTGTCTAGTGCGATGGGTATATTAGTAATTAAAGGGATTAAACCTTTTCGCCAAAAGCTAGTGGGGAAGGGGGGACTTTACTCGAAAATAGTATTTGTGTTTCCGTGATAGTATGAGATGCCAATTAATGTATTCCAGTTGCTTGTTCACTGAGTAGAATATTAAGGTGTTCCAATACGCGATCCATTTGAGCCATTCCTTTCAAGGAGAGGATCTGAAACCCAGTCATTGAATAAACGAGACCGAGGGATCGAATAAGAAACAGACTATGTGTGAGCAGCGAACTGGCGTACAAAACAAAAATGTTGCAACGGTTTCAGTTTGATTTGATCGTGGACAAATATTGCCACGAATAAATGAAGTTGTAAAGAAATTGTATGAAATTGAATGTTTCGTAAGTCAACTTGGTAAATAACTGCCCCACAAGATTTCGATTGAAGAATAAAGAAGCGACGCTGACTGAAGAAAAGCCAGTGTAACGCTGATGTTTAGTGAACATAAAACTTCTCTTATTTTTAACTGTAATAAAAATACATTTGTCTACTACCCTTTTAATTAGAATTGAATATTACAAACTAATTTCGATATTATACGTGAATGTGTTCTCTGTGCATTCTCATTCAGGTAATCTTCTCTTCTCGAAAACCGACCTCTCGTCTCTCGTAGAAACGAGACACTTCATAATTTAGACATCAACGAAAGCGACATTTCAACATAGTGCTCTGCTCCAGGACAGAGCCCCCCCTTTTTTTCCGCATGGTCAGTCAACGTTGTCCGCTGCAGCAGCCGCCGCGTTCCGATCACAATCTTGACATCCCTCGATCCTTCAGTCAGGATACACGGGATGTAGGGGTTCGTAGCTGTCTCGGCGCCGTTGTAGTGCGCCCGGTTAACGGCCCGTCATTTGTTCCACGGATGGTTCAACGGCGTCCCCTCCCCGGTCTACCACCGTCTCTTGCCTCCGCGGCCTAGTGTCCGTCGCGTGAGCAATGGCGGAATGATGCCAGATTATTGGGAGCGATGACTCCGTTCACGAATAGCCAAGGGTCGTCGGTGGCGTGAAAAATTATATCGATATGTCTCGTTCGATTCTCCCTTTTTTCCGCCACGAGAATTTTTTTCAGAAGGGAGAAGTATTTTAATAACCCTCTTGTTTCCAGCCTTCCCCAGATTTCTCTGCGAAAAGGCACTTGGCGTTCTTCAGCACTCCAATCACGCACTTCTCGCAACGAAATAACTAACGAGGTATAATTCAAAATTATGCCACGTAATACGTAAACAACCCCGAGAGGGCTCTCGAAAGTTTCTGAAAACGAGAGAAGGAGAACGTGAAATAAGGATCGCGAAATGACCCTGATATTTTATTGCAAGATTCGTGAGGAGGGGAAGAGGGAACAAACGAAACTTTCGCCGAGTCGAACTTCTCCAAGCGACATTTTATCCAGAACCGTAGATCCATCTTTTATGCAAATGTTGCATGTAAATTTCAGTTTTAATTACACTTTTTTCGTCAGAAAAATTCCGGGGCAACTTTTTTCCCGAAGCCCGCAGGCGCTCTACAAACACTGCGGAGGCGGTGGGGAACGACGTGGGCGGCGGCCGACGGAGTCAAAATGGAAAAGGAGGGAGAGGGAAACGCGTGGAGGACGGGGAAAATGACGGGGAGAGAAGGCGCGCGGGGCGGGCGGTGCGGTGGCGGCGCGACGGAGCAGACTCGAGCGCCCGCCACCAGGTGGCAGCGCCGGCGACCCGCGGCCATCCGCTTGATTGGGCTGAATAGTTAACCGGCAGTTAACCGGCAGGCGCTCTGACGGACGAGCGGCTCCGGGTCACAGGCAGCTTCTGCTGGCCGCCCCGACGCCCCCCCTCTCCGAGCGCCTGACTCAGCCTCTGCCCTCGCTCCTGACTCGGTGATGACCCGCTCCGTCCATCCCGCCAACAACGTTCGTTGCGCCGCTATAAATATGACACGTTGTTGTGATGGCCAATACAAGACCGACAGCACGAATACACAGTTGCCCGTAGCTTTAGCACTTCACGTATTTAAAATGAGAATATTCACTTTCAGACCAGGTGTCGATGAATTGGCCACGTTCATAACTTAATGCAAACAAACAAATCTGTAACTCAAACACTACAATTCAAATAGTACAAATACAAATAAATAGTGCAAAAAAGAGAAAAGGAAAAACTCTATTATCCTGATTTATTATAAAAAATGATTATCCTCATTTTCAAACAAACTAAATAATTTTATTATATATAAAGATTAAAAGTAAGAAACAGTTATGTAATTGACATAAATATTTTCTCCAATACAAGTATACCAGTTGTATTGCAATAAATATGGCATTTTGTAGCAAAGTTATCAATATGGATGTTGAGCACAATCCTTTCCATAAATAGATTACTTTCCAATATTTGTTTATAATAAATACTAGCATAACAAGAATCGACGACTGGTCAGTTTAATTAAGATCACAATGATTACAAACAAATATAAATAAAATCAATGATAAACAGTTTTCTGATTAAATGATTCACACAAAACAACTGAGCGTAAATTATATAATCACGTTTTTTCATACTCATTTTGGAACTGTTTATAAAACTCAAGAAATCGTAATTATGAACTCACAACGCTGCTCTATCGCGCAAATATTCTCAGCAATAGCTCTCCTGTTGAAAAATTTCTCCTGCAGAAGTGTTATAGCCAACACTGAAATCTCAACAATTTGTAATCATTGCAGAACAATGAAGATTAGAAATTCGGCTACTCACAAGTGGAGATGTCTCCAATTATTGAAAATCGAGATATATATGAAAATATTGGTATATGAAATTGTTATCTTTGAGATATTTATGTGCGTTTCTTTGTATTATTATTAAGCATGCTCTACATTTTAGAGAAAAATGCAAGGGCGTCGATGAAGCAAACAATTATTTCAAAAGGGGGTGATACACGAAAATAGTTAGAAATTCCTGGACAATAAAAAAAAAGGTCATTCTGTGTACAACCGTTTTGAGAAAAAGCCTCGTCATTCAAAGGATAACTGTGATGAATTTATGCGTATAAAATATAAATTCATATATCGTTTAAAGATACGTACTATGGGAGGGATTACACAGGGACAAGATAAATTATTTTTTTTAACATATTGAAATAAATGAAAGAACTTTAACATAATAGAGATCAGTAACAGCGACATCTAATACTCGTAGTATTTCTGCAAACGTTGAGAAAGAGACATTCTCACAAACACAGGAGATGAGCCATACCTTCGAAACCATCACTGCTTCGGAGAAGGACCTACAACTGCCACGTCATAAGACGAGAATTTACGCGCAGTCTCACCCGTATGGCCGCGCGACGAACCAGGAACGTATCCGCGATGCAGCCATAAAATGGCCCAGGCGATACCATCACGAAACCCTACTTAAGGGCATCTGAATATGGTAATTTTATTGATGATACCGACCATGGGCATATTCGCCTATTCCTGTGAGGGTTCACGATGTGTTAAAATGTTTCTCCGTCGATAAGCATCTACGAAATATAAAATGAGGACATTCGAAACTTAACAGCGCGTGGCCGCTAGTAACAGTCAAAACAGAGGGTCGCAGAAGAAATGTAATACTCGGAGATAAATGCATTTCATAAAGAAAATAAAAACTTCCTAATGCTTAGGGAACGGCGTTCACTTATGGAGAACAACAGACTGGTTTCTATTGGCTGGCAAAGTGAAGGAAATGCGCTTAAGCTAAGTGCAAGAAGCGTGCGCGAGCGAAATACGACTCCGCCAACTGGAGCCTGAGATACGGAGTGCGTAAAGGAAGAATGCTATTAAAGGGTGAGAGAGAAACGAAAGAAGAATACAGGTGAGGACAGGACAGGCAGTGAGGAAAAGGGATTAAAAAAGCATGTGAAGTAAGATGGGAAAGTGAAAAAAAGAATAGGGGAAGGAAAGAAAAAAATGATATGGGAAAAGAGAAAGTAAGGGATCAGAAAAGAGAAAAACGAAAGGGTTTGAAAATGAAAGATAGGAAATACAGGGCACCGGGGTAAAAGGGAAATAGGAAGGGTGAGAAAAAGAGACGGGAAAAACAGGAGGTAGGAGGGGGAACCCAACGGGGCCGACGCACAGATGAGTGCCACTACAGAGGGGGGAGAGAGAGAGGGGGAGAGAGAGAGGGGAGAGAGAGGGGGAGAGAGAGGGGAGAGAGAGGGGGAGAAGAGAGGGGAAGAAAGGGGAGAGAGGGAGGGAAGAGGGAGGTGAGGACGAGAGGGAGGAGAGGGAGAGGAGAGAGAGGGAGGGAGGGGGAGACAGAGGGGAGAGAGGGGGAGTCAGAGGGGGAGAGGGAGAGAGAGAGGGAGATGGAGAGAGAGGGAGAGAGAGAGAAAGTGGGAGGCGGGAGGTGCTCGCGGCGGAGTCGGGCGCCTCTCTAGCACTCGCAGCGTGATTGCAGGAGGCGCGCGGGCATCCAGGGTGAGGCAGAGGCGGAGGCGGTTTACGAGCCCCGGCACCTGCGGCGGCGAGCCGAGTGCGCGCCGGGGGTTCCCCGAGCTTTATGGAGTTTAATTCGCGAGCGGGTGCCGTCCGGCCTCCGTCGTTTGCCCGCGCTCGCTACCGCGCTGCTCCACGCGGGCCGCCTACGTCTTCTTCGCGAGTATTCCAATAGCTGTCGGGGCCATTTTCCTCACCGTTGCGCGAAAGCCAGTCTCTCCTACGTTCACAGAGGGTCCGCCATCAGACAACGTTGATTGTTTCCGCTCTGACAATTTACAAACCTGTTTTGCTTCACCGTTTCAAATCTTCTTCCTCACCTCTTCTTTATCATTACTCTCCGAGTTTTAACTAAACTGGCCAAAGGAATGAAAGGTGCAAATAACGGCTCCAAAATGTGGTCATAAATTTGCCTCACACAGACAAATTGACTGAATTTAATTCATTTATCTACAACATTTACCCCACGCAATGAAAAGAGAAGGATAAACTCGAGCCATAAGGAAGAATAATGAAGCCTCATTTTGAGAAGTCAACCAAGCAGAATATACCTTCTAATATCGTCCATCATATGCACCACTTCACTCTCAGTTGCAGTGCCATCTCCATCATGGCACGTAAATAAGCAATATGTAGAACATATACTTCGATTTATTTAGAGCTGCACTTCACATACATCAGCTGTAACAGTGTCGTTCAAACGGGAGCTTACAAATCACTCCTGTGACGTCAGTATGTTCATGTTCAAGCTTACGATTGGACAAAACAGTCAACAGCTGATTTACTTCAAAAGCAGCTCTAAATAAATCAACGTATACAACTGTGTATGTTGCTTTCACACAGTTGTACAGTTGCTCTCCCGAAACGCAAATCCTCCACTACCCTGGCTGTTTTGGACCCTTTCCACCTCCGTCACGGCCGAGCGAACGTCTGGTACCAGGTGAGTGCATCAGCCCTTCCCTTCAGCCGCCTCCCTCTGTCCTCGCCCCCGCCTCCGCTTTCGCCTCCACCCCAACGCCGCCGCTAGTTTGTCTACGAGTGTTTCTAACTGGGCTCATATTGCAGGCGCTCTTCCGCGGACGACTTTCGGGATTCACGAGCTCCAGGCCGCAGCCGACGGCAGCAGGGGGTGGGGGAACGGAAGGAGAGAGAACCATAGAGGCAACGCAAGAAGTTGCGAGAAACTCCGTCGCGGACGACGAGGCCGCGAGACAAGTAGAGTGAGTGTGTGGACAGCGGAAGTGCCAGAACGAGATGAAAACATTTCAAGATGAAAATTACTATGAAGGGATAACTACATATTTTTGCATCTATCGACAAAGAGAGTCCGAGTCCGGTAATGGCGTAACATTGGGTATAAGAACAGGCAAGTTAGCGGATACGGGGAGGGGCGATAGCGGATTGGACGATAGATATGATAGCGGATACGAGAACAGGAATGTTAGCGGGTAATAGAATAGGTATGATAGCGGGTACAGTAGTTGGGATGATAACGGCATTCGTAACGACATATAAAGAGGAGGTAAAGTCCGTGAAAAGAGTGGAATGAGGAAGGGGGAGGTTACTGAGGTAGTTAAGTAGTGGAAATAGCGAAAAAATGCAACTATGACGAAAGTGACGGGTTCGACGTAGAGAGAGGTCACTTGAGGTAACAGACGAACTGGACGATGTTAGCGAGTGGGAAGTGACGAACTCGACCGTTGGTAACACAAGCAGCGACGGCCACAGAGGCACGGTAGGGCGACGGGTAGGGCGAGGACGCTCAATAAGGTGAATGGGGCGGAGACTGGGTCACCACGGGCGAGAGAGGGGCAGAGGAAGTCGACGTCGGGCGACGGCAGCAGTCAATGGCGCGGGCTGGAACCGCTAAGCTGGAAAACGAAGCTTGTGCCGCGAATTGCCGGAGGGATTCGCGGCAAGGGCGCGGCGTCAAAGCGAGCGGGCGCCGAGGATTCCACAACAGCCGCCCTCTGCCGCGCAGCGCCGCAGCGGCGGGGCGGGGCGGGGAGAGACGGACGGACAGACGGGTGCGAGCGTTGCCGCTTCATCGGGCGCGTGCGCCCTTGCGACCGCGATCAAACGCGCCGCCGCCCGCCCCGCCCGCGCCGCCCTCACGCACTCCGCGGAATCCGCCCGCTCCGGTGCGTGGAACCTCGCAACTCCACCCCGCCCCGCCCCGCCACTAAGATGTGGCTGCCGCGAGAACCGGCCGTGTTGGAATGGGTTTGAAGCTTTGTTTGAGGGTTGTACAACCTCTCGATGGCTCGGCAGCTTTGCCCCACTCGATTCGCGAATTCGTCTGCGCTGGGTTGAGGATCGTTCAGTAAACAAATGCCGAGAATTTCGAAATACGTTCATTCTTCTCTGAAGATGCGGCCGGAAAGTTTAGGGCTGTGAAATTGACAATACATTCACATGGTTGCAGAGTTCATAAACAGTATATAATGTAGTCAAAGTTTATGACGGGGAATAGGGGCCGGGGGATTATAGAAAATTAATTATTAAAAAATATGAAGTTTCGGATAGTCTCACATAGCACAGACACTTCATTCTTCGCGACAGACTAAGCTAACAATTTTAACTTCTTTTTGAAAAATGACTAGATGTTAGTACCAATTAATAAATGGACAGCTTTATTTTTCGTTTTTCTGCAAAAGTGCAATTTTATATACATTTTTTCTTCGTCGTTCATTCTATCTGTAAAATATCCTCAACGAAAATTAGACTAATCGAGAATTTTCTAATAAAATAAGCATTTTGAAAATAATAATAATAATATTTACCCTAATTAAAACATTTTTGATGAAGTAGATCAAACGTTTTATGTACATACGAGTAATAAATTCTTCTTCCTACGAGTTTTTTATCTGTGATGGAGTTCGAATACATAAAAAATGGGTTTTGTCTGTAAATACTAAGGAGATCAAAATGATGTATGAAAATGTAAAAAATTGGATTATTTGTGAATGTTGCTTTCACAAAATTGAATAACTTTTTTAAGGTGCACTAAGTGAATGAAGGGAAAAAATAAGTTTGTAGACAATAAGCCAGTTAAAATGTAAATTATTTCTAGGCATTAATAAATAAACAAACGTGAATAGTACTTATTGATAAAAATTAAATTAATTAACCGAACTCAAACCGTTACGGAATCTGCAGATCCTTAAATGTTTTCACACTGACGCTGGATTCCAGTTAAACAATGTATATCGCAGCAGTATTGTCCAATTATGAAGGTCGCATATCTAACAAATTTTATTATACATAACGAATATTCTCACTCAGCAATGATAATTACACACGGGGCATTGATATCATTTCAATGGTCACATTGTTTATTGTTTGTTTCAATTAAAACCAGAATTCTATGCTTCTGAACAACGTGAATGGGATGGGAATGCGAAATATATCAGGCAAAATACTGGAAATTACCGCAGCTGGTTTCAAGTCAGTAAAAAATGCTTGTATGGGTTTATGTCCTATTTCTATGTGTGTGTTCTATTTGCATTTATCATGCTTCAATTGAGTTCCAATAGAAACTTCTCGTTTGGTAGAGAGGCAGTTATTGGGCAGGGCTATTTTAAAATTCGCCAGTGTCCGTTTTTATATTCAGGTCTCATCTACATACGATCTAAAATTTCTAGGATGTAACGTTTAAATGGGATCGAATAATTGATCTACAAGCATGCATATGGATGGGATGAGAGATAAAATAAAGAATAAAGGCACAAAGTCCGGAAATTGGCGCGTTTATAAGTATTTTCTTGTGCATCGATGCATTTGTGTACGTTCGCGGTAAATGCGGGATTGCGGGTTCATGTATGTATGTATGTATGTATGTATGTATGTATGTGTGTATGTATGTATGTATGTATGTATGTATGTGTGTATGTATGTATGTATGTATGTATGTAGTATGTATGCGCCGTATGTATGCATGAGGGCAAGCGCGCATAACTTCATCTCAGACGCCAATACCAGGAAAATGTTTTACTTGTTGAAAAATGAAATTGATAATTCCTAATACAGATAAAACAGTTCGAAGGAGCACAACGCCAGCGTTTGTAATTCGCTGGCAAGTACAATATTAGTCACAAGCATAAGGCGGGCGGCGAACGGCACCTGCCGAAGCCCATGGGCAGCCCTGCGCCGGTGACGGCCAGGGCAGCCCAGCCTTTGACGGCGGCGGCGGCGGGAAGAGACGCGCGAGCTGCGCGGCGGCGAGCGGTGGCGGAGGCAGGGGCCAGGGGAGGGGAGGGGCGGGAGCGTGGGCGGGGCAGGCGAGAGGGGCAGGGGCAGGCGGCGGGGGCGGCAGGGGCGGCAGGCAGGAGGGGGCGGGGGCAGGGCGCGGGGCGGGGGCAGGGGCGGGGGCGGGCAAGGCGGCGGGGGCAGGGGGGCAGGGGCGGCGGGGCGGGGGCGGGGCGGGGAGCCGAAGGGAGGCAGAGCAAGCGCGTCGACCGCACGGGCGACGCATTACGCAGGTTATCGTGTGCGGGGCGCCGTAGGTGCACGGAGCGGCGACACGAGCTACAGCCACAGAAGCAAACCGGTGCGGGTGGAAGGGCAACTGCTCGTCTATCAACTCGTCTATCAACTTCACGAAACTATTCATTTTAGCACCGAAACGTTATGCAATCGTAATACACAACAAAGCATTTTGTACTTCACGTTTGTTAATATTTAAGTTAATAATAGCAAACTAAGCATGTACATTGTTTAATTAATCAGTTTATGGCTGGGCATGACTGTTTCAAAGAAATATCAGGGCCTTAGCGAAATGACGTATTTACAATAACATTTTCTTTCTATTTCATTCAGGAATAACTGAATATTTGTTTTAGTTTTCTCCATTATTTGAATCTATATTCCAATACAATTTTCGAAGTACGAACTATAAAAGCGATAGAAACATGACCAATAATGTATTTAAGTTCGGCACAATTTAGAACCTGAAACATTGAGAGTTACGCATCACACATTACTTGTTCAAACACGGGTTTCAGAGCGGGAGGATAGCAATGACTGAGACAACTAGGCGGTGGGAGAGAGAAGTAGCTGAAGTCGGAGTCTATGGCACTCCTAGAGAGGGCGTGACGAGCGCCGCCAGTGGGTGGGGTGAGAGGGGCCCAAGGGAACCGAGCGAAGCCTCCGAGCGGCGCATTTGCAACGCGGCAGCGGCAATGCGCGCCCACCACGCGGGCTGAGGCGGCCGCAGTCGCGGGGGTGCGTGCGCCGTGCGGGCGGACGGGCCGATGGCGCACGCACACGCACAGGCGCGGCCAGGGGTCAGCGGCGGGGCGGGGGCGGGGACGGCCGCCCGCGGCGATCAATCGCCGCTTGTGGCGCAGCGGGGGCGGCGGGGGCGGCGTGCGGGCAGCGAGGGTAGGGGATGCGGCTGCGGGTTGTCGGCGGCGGTGGTGGTGGTGGAGGAAGAGGAGGTGACGAGGGCGGCGGAGGAGGAGGAGGAGATGGTGGCAGCGGAGGCGGCGGGCACGGCGACGGCGGCGGAAGGGCGATAGCACGCGAGCAAGTGCCGGATCCAGCCGTCGCGCCACAGCAATCGCCAATGTCGCTTTTTTAACGTCCGAGAAACTTCGAAGGGTCGAGTGTCCGCGAAAGTGCTGCTTTGCTGAATCACGAACTAAGTCAATCCATGTCCGTTCTAGTTGAACTGAATTATACATGAGGATGCATTCTGAATTATACAATGTACATACTGTATTATACAATTTAGTCAAAATGTGTAACTGTAAGTGCTAAAAGTTGTATATATTTCCCAAACACGTTTTGTATCCAATGTATACAAATTAACTGCTTCTGGTAAAGTTGTGTTCTTGCTTTTCGACGTAATCGTCCTGTAATAGTTTTCATCGTCGGTATAAGTGTATGAAGGAAAAGTCAAAAAATGTACAAGTGAATATGAATAAAAAGAAAATCAAATAATTTTCGAATATCACACTTAGGAACACGACGGAAGAAACAAATAACTAGGATAACTATTATATCGATGCCTAAATTGTAACAAAGCTCAAAATTTGTCCCTATGGAGACAATGATGTTACCTAAAAAGTACGATCTGCTGAATTGTAACGACAGGTATCGATAAATTAACTGGAAATTTGTACAATGACAGAATGAGTTATTATTTTATCAGCATTTACTGTAAACTTTGAATCGTTTTTTCTCTTCCATGAAAAATCGAAATATCGCACTCGATATACGGTATTTTTGCAACCTGTGCGAAATCTACTTTGTCAGGAAATGTATATATCATTAATCAATTTTTTTTTTAGATTTTTGCATGAATCGTGATATGACAAAATGTGACTGGTGTAAAGTGGTGCACCCAATGAAGGAGGGGTGCTTCATTTCCCTCCGACCCCAGGAGCCTGTGCTACTGATTTTCTCTACTAACTAAAAACATTCAATATATCAATTGTTTACATTATAAATATTAACTACAAGTCAAGAAATAAAATACAGTTTATAATTAGCAAAATATCGTCTCGTCTGAACACTAAACCTGTAAGCCCCAACCCCTATCCTCCACGATAAAAACCCAGGGTGCGCCTCTGCTGCAGTTGTATTGATCAAATTTCTCCGTCAATATATTCGATGATGGAATGGAAATTCAGAATATTACCCCGCACCCACAAAGTCTCTTACTTCAATGGAGCTTCAACTTTCTCGAATAAACCTACTACTTTCTGGAAGTTTCCCAGCACATAATTTACATGACATATGCCGTATACATCATTAACAAACATTTCCGGAGGTTAAAATCGGGTAGGAAGTACTCTGGCACTAACGCATTCGCACGTTAATGAAATTATCTAACAGCGCCGGAGTAGAGGTCGGGGACTCTGCTGTGGAAAACACTGCGGGATGCGCCGCCTCCATTTGCCACCGAGCGGGTCGCCCCTCTAATCCCGCGCATCAGATAAATACCGCTTACTTCACAGCCCATTACATTTATGTCCGCGCAATTAGCGAAACGTAGGACCGTTCCGGGGCAGCGAATCCTAGCATATTTCTACGGAAAGGACGCAGGGAAAAAGAAGTTTAATTGGAATAAAATGTGGACCTGCGACCGCCCGGGAGTAAAGTCGAAGCTTAGGTTTGCAACGAATTGCTTCGGACCCGTTCTTTTTTTTTCGTTCGCCGGCAGGGAACGCGGGATCCTCACGTCGGAATTAACTCGACCGCTTATCTAAAGAGCGCGAGGCATATTATGGCGTTCCCGATTGCGCTGCATCAAACGCAAATGCAATCGTTTCCATTATCACCGCGCCCCCGCAAATGGTGCGCCGTGGAAACCGTTTCTCGTTGTGGGGAATGTATAAATCATTCCAAAAAATGCGAGGTAAAGCTCAATTCTGTATTAAATGACAAATGTTCTAGCGTTATGATTTTCGGTACTTGGGGCAAAAATGTTCGCAGACTTTTGTATAGCAAAATCCAACGCAAAATTTGTATAGGATGTAAACGTAGTGGAACTAGTGGTTTCAGAGCTTAGCATTAACGGGAATTCGTTTTGTCATTTGATGGAGTTTAGAAAATACCCATACCCTTTCAGTTTACGTATCTTTTTATCTTCGGCCTACGGTGTAGGAAATTCACAAGCTTCAATGTAAACGTATTTTCACAAGTACACACAACTAATATTTTAATATTAGTTAGTGACATTCTGAAACGTGATGGTCGACAGAAACGCTTATCCGACTACTTTTGGCTAAACGACCAAAAACAAAGACACTGCGATATAAGAGGTGAAGAGCGGGTTTCTGAGAAGCAATCGTCACAAGTTATAAAGAGTGTTAGAACAAGTTCCACTTCTTTGAAAATGAAATAGCGAACACTCATTATGTACTGCTAGAATGCCAATTCATGTAAGAGTCTCGTGATCAATTACCAAGAAGCCTAGGAATTAACTTTAACTCTTATTAAATGTTGACACTTTCGAAATACACAAAATATTATATCTGCGTTTGGTCACAATTATGTGAAAGCTTATCGTGCGTTGTGCAATATACTACCATCAATATCGACTCTAGGCCAAAGAAAACTGTCAGTTTTGAACAATTTATAATAAATCGACACAAAAACCCATGAACGTACCACTGCTGGATAGAAAATTACCCACAAGCCCTGCATCAAAGAGATTCAATACTAAAAAAACAGACGTTCACAAATGGTAATACAAGATTAGTAGCTGGTGCAAATGCAGCCTTCATCACATATTGACATCGTGCTTATTTTCGAATCGACGCATTAAAAGTTCTTAAAACCAGGCTAAAGGATATCAGTTATGTTTCTTATGACGTAATCTATAAAACGCGACATATGTCCAGGTAATATTACAATATTAGAATATTCAAAGTCCGGCACACTGTAAACCTATTTTCTCTTTTAAAACAAATTATCTAAAAGTGCCATTATGTTTACGATTACAATTTTTATTTTTTTATTTCCTTTTTGCGAAAAACGTCATCTTTGGAGGTTTTTATTACATTTTCGGCCCTTCTGGTTACTCTAGATATTAGGTTTTTCCGGTTTCATCCGTTCTGTCCGCCGCCAAAATGTTAAAGGAAGTTCTTCGCAATAAAAAAAGATAGTGCATTTTCATTTTTATTTCTAGTTGAATATGAGTGGGATCGAATGGTGAATACGTGAGATATGGGAGGACATGCGGAAAAACATTTGGGAACATGTGAGTGAACGTGCTGGGAACATTTTTTAAGTCGTATCTACTTTCCAAAAAATGACTTTCGGTACTTCGTCTACGTTTTGGTAGGCTTAGTTCTATCTGCGCACTCCAACTTCATAGTAGAAGTAGCTACTTAGCCGAGGTGGCTTCATACTAGATTTAATATGAACGCTTTGCAACATTAAAATATTGATCCAAGCGCAGCGTTAGGTTTATAATGCAGTAACGCATAATTCCGGGGATGAGGCCGTTCGAACTGGGTTCAAGTTCACTTTTAAAAGAATGTTTTACGAAGTGGCAAAATTAACACGGACCAACTAGTTACAATCAATGTCCGATCAGTGGAGCATTTTGAAGATCACATCACAAATGCCCTGTTTCTTATGTAAGACAAAAATTTGCACCGCCTGGTAGTATGCAGTGCTGCTCCGTATCCAACAGCCAGACCACTAATTAAATTAAAACAGACAACCTATTTCTCGTATCCTTCGTATTGTTCTACACACAAAGCCCGCCTTCGTGGTTTGGTCCAGCACATGAACTCCTGGAACGTTCCTCTGCACCTATCCCGCGTCACCTCCTTCAGAGCAATCTCCGGCGAAGCGGTCGAGCTGCGCGAGCCGAAGCCGCTGGCGGCGCCGTCGGGCAGCGAGTCCGCGGGCGGTCAGGGTCGAAGGCGAGGGCGGAGGCGGGGGTGGCGTCGGGGCAGGGTGCGGGCGGATGGAGACGGTCGGGGGAGGGGGGAGGGCGGCAGCGCGAGGCCGCCCGCGGGCCCTGATTGAATCAACGAAAGCAAACACGCGTTCCGGGCCCCCGCGGCGCCCACGGAGGTCACGGGGTCGCCTGTAAATCTGGTCGAGCGGCGGCGGCGGCGGCGGCGGCGGCGTTAGCCGACTAAGCAGGACGACGCTGCTGTGGGTTGGAGAAGTCCGTGGGCGCAACCGCTTAGCGAAGGAGCGAGGGGTGGAGGGTGGGCCCAAGCATCCCTAGGTGACTAATTTTAAGGGAGCGTTCAAAAGACTCGAACTTCAAACTGTACGGGTTAACGTCGCAATCAACGTTGGTAAATCCACTGAATACACGAGTGTAGACATCATTTTAAGAACATTTTGTGTGTCTTTGTATATTTTATAAACTATTGGGCAATATCAAATTCTCTATTTGTTCATTGTCTGATTGGCTGCCACTTGTCCGTCCAGTTTTCATAACCATCTTTCCAATGACGGATCTGAGCAACGGTCGCGTTTTTTTCCCTTCTGAATCTTCTTTTCGAATGTCATCACTCATCAGCTTCAGCTTCGACACACAAGTTGATCTGGAGGGCCGGTGGAGATATTGAAGACGTTTACATTGGTGACAGAAACAGAGGTAGTAGCGGTCGGGAAAAAAATTGAGTTGGAGATAGTAGTCCACAAAATAAAGCAATGAAGAGGGTGGAGTGAAAGATGGTGGCTAAGCGACAGAAGGGAAAATCGGTGAAAAGAAAGCCGGTGTGTGAACAAATAGTTATGAAAACAATAGGAAAAGTGACAAAGGAGGAAGGAATTATTCGTTAACAGACAGTTAGCATCAAGGTCACACTGATTATCATTGAACATACGAGTGCACTGTAAATATATCTGGATTTGTCTATTTATTTAGTTCGTGGTTACCTCTTGGTCATCGTGCTCGCTTTCCACTACGCGACCCCGGGTTCGATTCCCGGTCGAGGCAGACTACAGTGTGCGTTTATCCAGTATCTGTTGCTGTGTGACGATAAGGAAATTCCCTTCTCAGGTTGAGAAGACCGAAATGCGGCGTAGAGATGTCTACGTGCTAAGCACACGTACCCCCTTAACCCATGACTGCGAGGCAAGAACGTCGCCAGTAGGCCTGAGCTCGTTCAAGGATGTCGCGCCAAGCTCATACATAAAAAAACAATCTTAAATAAACTGAAAAATAATAACAGTGATATATTTGGAGGTTTATCAAAAAAAGTAGTGAGCACGAGAGAAAGTGCTCAAATACATTGACGAGAGAGCAGAATAGAAGGGCTAATAAAGAAGACTTTCTCCCCAGAACTGAATGAAAAGAAACAACGCAAACAGTACATCTAAACTAGAAAATTTTTGTGTCTGTGAAACCAAATCAAATGTCGATAGAAATACTGTTGAAAACAATTTTATTTCGATTGTGAGGACTGTGTGAACTTCCAGTAGCACAAACATTCATTAAAAGTAATGCGAGAATGCAAAATCAATATTTTACTATCGCATACTCTGAACGTATTGCAATGCGTTCCCGCAGACTAAGAACCTGCGACAAACGACGAGGAAGTCTTTTTCCATGAACACTAAAAACTATAACGTAAGAACGCGAATTCAGTATTTTGCCGTGAACAAGATTACGAATTCTCTCGGGAGAAGACCGCAAATTGTTTTTCATGTACCAGCACTTGGAACTTAATGCAAGCATTTTCCCCAATGCAGTGCGAGATTAATGCGAGAAACGACG
>BOPP01000112.1:1538871-1580229 GCA_017312745.1 Gryllus bimaculatus | reverse complement strand
AAACGCCCTTTGCGTGGAAGAGGTGGGCGTGGCGGGGGGAAGGGGGCAGCAGGGGAGGTGCGTAGCGAAACTCAGAAACCGCAACGACCCGAGGAGGGCTCTTCCGGAACCGGCAGTGTAATAAAATATTTATGCAAAACTAATTTCGCGCTAAAAACGCGAGCTACCAGGACCGCAACATGAGCGCACTGCAAGAAACCGTTTCTGATATGGGTCTGGGGGGCGAGAGGTGATAGCCGTCTCGTGGGAACGTAAGATTAGATGCATAAAAATACGTTATGTCGTTAATGGAAGCGGGAATTAAAGCTTGGAAATATGATACATACGTTATTACTTGTCATAAAAAACTCAAAAGTTCATAAATATAGCTGTAGTGTCTTTTGATTCTCTCTTCAAATTATTTAGACATAATCACCCTGCATTAACATTCATAATTCAAGAAAGGTTTTCTTTGTCTCGTAATTTATAATATTGTTTTCATCACACTCATTTATTTCATTTCAATCGTATTTTCACAAGCATAATTCAAACTTCTTTAAAATTGATGCTATCGGTTTAATAATGGTATTCCATTATACCATTATAATTTAATCCGAACAGTGCAACCCTTTTTGAATGCTTTGCAACACTATATTACTCACGATTTTCATTGTTTACACTAATGAGTAAAGAATAAGGGTCTAAAGTATGTATAAACATTATTCATCAAAAAGTTAGTAATTAAAATAGAAATGTCTGTGCCGGAACGTCTTGAAACATAATTCAGAACAATGACCTGAATGGATCTTGGTAAGTACGTACATCGTATCATCCTTAATTGTTTTAATCTCTTTGAGCATTGGCTGGGAGGTGTAAACTGCATGCACCGCGGTATAAACAATTCCGAACAGATACGAAACTCATCGACTTAGGAGATGTTTTCTCACTTTTAACGACAAAACACTTTGACAGATACAAATACCTATATCACAGAAGTTTCTATCCTTAATTTACCCTTACAAAAATTAATAAATGAAGGCGGCCGCAGAAAAAGGAATAAGTTTCTTGCGCCTTTGTGCAAATTCAAAAGTGATACACAAAATGCTATATTCAAATGCTATATTGCGTAAGATGAACGGATAACTTTGATCATTTGTACTTCATCGATACGTTTACTACATAACTTTGCTACCTATAATCACTTATAAATGCAAATTAGGTTCAATGAGACTTTTATTCACACAGAAAATAGCGCACCGTAGTGCTGGAGAACATTCTAAGTTTTTTTAAAGATTTTGTTTAAGATTAAATTGCTATTAACTTTTAGATTTTTTATGAACATAAAATCTTTATTCCATTAGCATCAAAATAACAATCGTTTCAATACGTTAGAGAAAAATCGAACTTTTATTTGCCTTTTCTCTGAAAATTATTTCTTGAAATCGCAATTCAAAAAAATCGTTATTGGCGGTTGTATTCGGGTTCAAATGAAGTAAACTTGAAGTAATGTTTGGACTGATAATTTAATAAATGAAAACGAAACCTTATCTATCAGGATTATTTGTAAAGCTGAACTACGACTTTACGGGTGAACCATTAATTGATTTTCTTCAGACAAGTCAGAGCAATAATCTCGTTTAAAGAAATCTATTGAAAAGAAATGAGTTAGTAAAGTGAAAAAATCCGCATTAGTTACGTATTATAATTTGTAAATTTATATTTGTAAACCAAATAAATATATAATGTATAATAAAATAAATAAAATTTTCGGTTCTGTATTAATAGTTTGGTTGTAAATTTTCAAATTGGAAAGGTCGAAACCAATTCTCCCACCTGCTCACGCCGGTCCGTCCAAATCAGAAACACGCGCCTCTCACAATGTCTGCACAGCATACGTCCTCACGCCGGCCCAGCATTCAGTGTTGGACTCCACAACCGCTGCGACGCAGGCCCGCACGCGGCCGATTTAAATTTCGTCCGCGAGCGAATTTCCCGTTCGCACCGCGACGGTTTTCGAGTCGCTAGCCAAGCCAATCAGCGGCGGGGCTGGATGCTCGCCAGCTGCATCGCCTGCGTGCCTTCGGGTGAACGAGGCCAATCAAGGCGCTCCTTGAAGCGAGCCAAGCAAGGGCCGCCTGGCGATCGGCAAACGCCCTCTCCGCATCCAGATACACCCCGACTGCACGCCCGCGTCGCGACGCCGCCATCTTCGCGCTGACGTCGTCAGACGAACAACCACGCCCCAGTGGGGACACTGGCCTCCGTAAAACGACTTCTTGCCCAGGCCCACAGTTCGCACTTTGCGCTGGCGATCCAGCGAAATTCGAAGAATACGTACCTGCAAAATTTCTTCCCAGAACGAGATGTAAATTTTCCATTTAAAATATCAAAGGCTCATTTTGGCCTTCAAGGAAATGAATGTTTATTCAATGTTCTTGTATAGAAGATGAAAATGACCCCGAAGCCACCATATTTGCAACATCTTTGATTACAACAAGAATTGCTCGGATGCTCCAGTGGGCATTTAGTGGACTAATGGAATTGAATTACTGTATCGTGCAAATGGCTGTATTTTTGTAAGATAAAATGATTCAACTTAAATATGAAATTCTATTTTTTTTATTTTTATTTGAGACGTCAATGAGAACAGACTATTATTACTTTTTCTCAGAAAATATATATACTGAATAATCAGTCTTGTATGATTTCTCCCAAGAAAATATGTCATGGAAATTTTAATGCCTCGCAATGCACTCCGAATACAGAAAATATGTTTTTCCTTGTGACTGATTGCACTGTAGAACTTAATGACACTCCTAATATGGGACTTACGATGGTTTATTGACATTGACTTTGATGAAGCACCACTTGGAACAAGATACTTTTTAGAAAAAAAAATCTGTGACAAATACGTTCAGAAAATTGTTAGGGCATTTTCTTGACTATATGTCTGCATCTCGATGCAGAAAAATGTGTGTTTGAAATTTATCTCCTTATTACGAAAATACATATGATGAAATATCCTCCAATAAATTTCTGAATAAATAATTGAGATCTGATTTCTAGAGTACATAAATCGAAGCGAACATGCTCAGACATGCATTAGTAAAGCCGTACTTTATCAGACAACAATTGCAGACTTCCCTATTATTCTAAGAACTGATATGTAACGGAATTGTCCTCGCGCTACAATCTGTAAATAGAAAATTAATTTGTATTTTAAACGATCCACACATTTAACACGAAAAGACACGACGTCGAAATTTGACACAGCACAACTTGCCTCTTTTCTCGTAAAAATTTTTAACTTTTCGCCTCACTTCAAAATGATGAACCATCAAACGCACGGTCGTGCAATAAAAACGCAACCTCCCCAAGAAAGAAAATTTCAATCTACTCTGAGCACTCCGTCCTCTTCAAGAGCCACTGTGAACGTATAGCGCGCCCGAGAGAAAATCATATTACGCCCCTCTCGTCGCTACGTCAACAAAGTACGCGCCTCCTCGGGCCTGACACGTCGCATGTCGTGGGCCTCGCAACAGCACGTGGGGGGGGGGACGGATTACGAGTATCGGACAACGCGACGACACGGGCCAAGGGGGGTGGACGTGCGGCCTTGGCGCCGCGCCGCGGGCGGGAGGCTCGCCTGCAACGTCGCCCCGGGGGCGAAAGCTTTCCCCTCCCCGCCAGCGCCTCACGCCCACGGCAGCAAGCGCGCTATCAGGTCGCGCAGAAGCGACTCTGCTTCGCCGCCAAGCCGCCGCCGGCCCGCTGCCGTCCCCGCCCGCAGCCGGGCGCCGACTTGGTGACCGCCCAGCCCGAGCGACAGCCCGCTCCGGCCGCCGTTTCCTCGCCCATCACACCACCGTCCGCTTCTCGCTCGCCCCCCCGCTCTTCCTCCGCCCCTCCCCCTCCGTCCCGCCCTCAGACACGCCCCAGGCCGTAACCTAATACACTGCTGCCGCCACCAGCGACGGCTTTGTTTCGTCGGGCAGCGAGCAAACCGCCCCGCCCGCCACGCCACGCACGCACCACTCCTGGTCCTCATTTCCCCCCATCCCCCTCACTCTCGCTCCCTGTCCTCCCGCGAATCCTCATCCCTCGCGGCTGTGCTTCCCTTCTCCGCGGCAGCCCTCGCGTGGGCCCACTCCCCCTCGCTGCCAGAGTGTCCACCCCCGGCCGCGGCGCGGACGGCTTACAATTCCATCTGCGAGGCATAAAATTGTTTAAAGGCGCTTTCGATCCGCCGCTGCGGTCTTTGTTTTACGCGTCCGTGACGTCAGGTGCGAGCGGAAGGCATCAGTGCGGCCGCGGGCCCCGATCGCCTCCCCTCGAGAAGCGTTCCTCGCCCGCCCGCGCCGCGGCCAAATAATAAAAATGATAAATTCACCCCTCCCTAACGTCCGCGCCCCAGGCCTTTTATGCGGCGGGCGAGAGCGGAGAGGTGGCGGCGAGTGAGAAGGCGGGGCCCGGGGCGGCCGGTAGCCGGTGAGTTCCGGGAGTTGGCTCGGGCGCCGGCCGTAGATCTGAAGGCGGAGGCGTTGATGATAGCGGAGGATGAAATTCAGATTGGCAGAAGTTGTACGGATGGGGTGGCGGCGGATAGAGAGGAATCGAATCGAATCGAATCGAGGCGGTGATGGTGAGTTGAGATCGGTGCCACATTTGCGACTAAAGAAAGGTGCTAGCTGGACGAGTCCCGGTGTAACAGTGGCAGGGGTGTAACATGTAATGCCAGGGAATGGAATAATCTGGGAGAGGTGATAGATGTACGCACGAGGAAGTACAGTTAGAAACCAACTAATTGAAATTTTAGTACCCACACGAGCCAAACATTAACGATGAAGTGACGATAACATTTGGAGGAGTGAAAAAGCTTTTGGAGGATTGCGAGGAAACAAATTTCGATATAAATATAAATAGATAATACTGCCAAATTAAATACATTTTTTAATTAAATGAATTTTCTGGTTAAATGATTGTTAATATCGTCATGTAAATGAAAGTGACGACCACCGAAGCTACATCAATGAAGTTTCTCAATGAGAGAAACGACGGCAAAAGATCGAAGATAAATGAGAAGACTTAGTGAAAGCATGAAACTAGATGACCGGGTGGACGACGACCGGGGGGGGGACGACGACCGGGGGGACAGGGCAGTAACGGCCCTGGCGACGTACGAGCGGGTGAGCGCGGTTGCGCCGCCAGAATCTGCTCATCCCCTCGGCGTAGGTTTCTTTCCGACAAAATAAAAACCTGGCACCCTTCCGCCCCCGCGCGCCACGCGGCGGCGGAGCCTTTTGTTTCGGGGCGCGCGCTTGGGACCCCTGTCTCCTGCGTCAGCGCGCCACCGCGAGCAGTAGGCCCAAATTGCGGCAACAGCGCACGCGCCAAATCTTCAGGTCGTTCGCAGCAAGCTCTTCACGCGACCAAAAGAAACAGTGTTGTTGCATGTAATAATTAGATTGTGCATGAACTTCTTTTTTAGAGTAAGTAGATAATATAGAAGGTAAAAGCAAACATTTCTAGAACCTCTCGACCATCTGTAGTGGATATACAGTCTAATGAATTAAAATACATGACGTACATTTTCAATATTTTTTTTAATAAAAACATTTCATTTTTTCATCTACAGCCATTTAATCATGTTAAAAATATATTGATACTTAAATAAGGGAAAAAACATTTCTAGAGTAAAAATACATAGGGGAAGAAATTAATTGTTTTGAAGTATGATTCTGTGTCTTTGAATCTTTTGCAGTCATGATCAATACCGATTATACTACACGAACATCACTTTTTGAAATGTCGCTACCAAAATGGTCATTCCGAGACTGGTATTAACACTTTAATATTTAATTAAAATTTCCTTGAATGGGACCTTATTTCGTGTACTGGGTAAACTACTGTCTCTACCCTATTTTAAAAGTTACTTATTTGGAGTAACTTTTACCAAGTGCTTTTAAATGTCAAAACCGAACCCTCACTAAGTAGGTTTTAAGAAATCAGTTTTCGTGGCTTTAAATTAACAAAGTTCTTTCCTGACAATTTTGGCGAATACAATTCTTTGCCATTTTCCAACTGTACTGTCAGATCTATAACATATTTAAACAGATTTCAAACCAGACGTGGAGAAGACCTTCAATGAACCAAATGACACAGCATTTTGCTAATATTTTTTAAACACCTCCAAGCTTCCGAAAAGCTCTGCTGTCCGATCGAAAATTGTTATTTAAATTTTTTTTAACATTCGCTTTCGATTGTTTTTAATTTAGAATATGTCTCTTACAGTAAGAAATTAAGAGTCAACAAATTTATTGTCCATGTCGTCTTGGGAGTCCGGAAGACGTTGGCTGAGAGGCCGACGTCCCGCCTGTCATGTCGCAAGCTTCCTCAGGGCAGTGAGGATATTAATTTATAGTACACTGAATTTCGGTTCAAGGAAGAAAGAGAAACCCCCTTTGTAATTGATTTCTTCTCCTGTATTTTGTGCGCCCTTTCGGACAACATGGGCCCACTGTGCGCCACGCCACAAGCAGACGCCCGTCCCTGCGCGTTGCGAAGTAGTCAGGCAGGAGGAGGCTGGCGCTGGCTGAATGTCATGCGAGGACGCCGCAACGGGCTGGCAGGAGCGCGACCGCGGAAATTTCAAGCTCAAAAGCGGTCAGCTAGAAACCCGCTTCGTTGATGTGGCCCGTAGCGGTGTACACGACGGTAGTGAAATGCGCAGGAAGAAAAGCGGGGAGGACGGGAAAATGAGAAAAATGAGTTCTCTCTTCTCGCTTCCTTTTACCGATATTAAAGATCATCTTTAAAGCCGTTTCTCAGAAATTTTAAATTGGTATAATTTAAACACTGTTAATTTAAAATCAATATATAAAACAGAACGAAAGAATCTGATTTGTTCAAAATTTCGTAGAGAGTAACGGATGACAGGAGCTTTTCTTTAATTACATTCATTTTTTTAGAAAGCTTTCAGATTAATTTGGGAAATTGTTATTAACAATTTTGTAATATATTTGAATAGTTGTGCAATACGCCTATTTCCAATGAATATCACAAACTGCGCCGTTTGACTGCAAGCAGCAGGAAGTATATATTTCCAATTCTCAATTAATTATTGCCCGATGTATGTAGCCAAAACTTTTAACTGAGTTGAATGAAGTTAAAAGAAAAAATAGCTAAATAACTTTCGTAATAGATAACATTTCCAACAGGAACTATAGCATTTCCAACGACAAAACCTAAACAGCACGTTTCACGTCAGAAATGGTATTGTTTCCTTAACCTTGTAGCAAAGCATGTCTTATTGTCACATGTCTTATAAGAAAACCATGTTGCAAGTTAAGACAGCATTTTAAACGTAAAATAATGTTAGAAATCACCAGAAAATAATCACAACAGTAGTCTTTGTGCTCTTCATCATCAGTTAACTGTAATACTTCCCTAAGAAATTGAAATTATTAAACTTGTTACTAACGTCATTATACCAATGTAGATAAATTAACGGGCGCTTTTTAAGTTTGTAAAGTCAGTTGAAATACGAGGTTTATAAATTATAAACAGCCGTTATTTGTTTTATCAGTTGTGGGTGGTTCAATTACGATCGTGTATAACCTCCTCATAAGAAAAATGAATATAAAAATAAATACCTTCCCTTCGAAAGCTCATAAGCAGTGGCGCACCGACGGAAGGAGAGTCTCATGACTTCTCTTCCCCCTCAGAAGCTGATGTCATAAATTCACTTATAACTTTAGGTGTACTATTACAACGACTGCGTTGAATCGTAACTATAGCAATCAATGGACCTGACGGGAAACGTGACAGAAACCCCACCAATGCGATCATGAGAGATTTTTTCCATTCCTTTCTTTCAATTGAAAAGAACTATCTTCTCATTGATGAAATTCGAAAGCATCGATCTTAAATGTGAGTTAAATGTGAAGCAATCACTCTACGTTTACTTCCACTCATTAAACACTGCTTAAGAATTTTAGGAAAACTAAATACGTTTGCTTTTTCAAAATAAATAATAGTCTGTGTCTTCCTAAAGGAACGTCTTAATACTGTAACATATGTAGTGCATGTTTAATAGATCTAAGAAATAACGGCTGAAAATATAATGTACAGTAAAGAAGTGTCTTGAAAATAATTTTATCACCCAACCAATATATAACAATTCACTATTTTTTTTATTAAATCTCACGCTAATGAAACATGAGCTGCTTCTCTCGTATCTTCTTCCTTCCTCCTCAGCGTTCCTTAACCCTAATGTATATTAAAAACTCCTGAACGAAATTCCGTAAGTCTCCAATTTTCTACTTCGTAACCAGCGTCGAGAAAAGGTTGTTCCAAATATTACGTCAATTTTTTATCTCGCGAGGCATCTCGGAAAACGTGTCCCACCCTTTTCCGCGTCGGAGAAAAACGACCGCATTAAAGCACAGGGCCGCCAGAACTTCTAGTCGACGATAAAACGCGCGTAAGGGGCGCCTCTTGCACCTCGTGTGCGCCCGCCACAGCGTGGGGGGAGGGGAGAAGGAGGCGCGGGCCGAATTTCACCCTTGCATGCGCACCAATTACTTGCACGCCACGTCACCGGCGTCCGCGCTTCCACACGCCACGCGAGTCGACGCGCCTCCGCCCCAACCCCCGCCGCAAGAGCAAGCGGACGTCTGTCAAGGAGCTTCCACCACGGGAGGGACGACTGTTTCGAGGCGTGTACAAGGATGATGAGGCGGCGTATCGCATGATGTTTGAAGGACGTGTCGGTCAATGTTTGAAGGAAATGTCGGTTCATGTGTCGGTCGATGTTTGAAGGACGTGTCAGTCGATGTTTGAAGGACGCGTCAGTCGATGTTTGAAGGACGTGTCGGTCGATGTGTGAACGACGTGTCGGTCGATGTTTGAACGACGTGTCGGTCGATGTTTGAACGACGTGTCGGTCGATGTTTGAACGACGTGTCGGTCAATGTGTGAACGACGTGTCGGTCGATGTGTGAAGGACCTGTCGGTCGATGTGTGAAGGATCTGTCGGTCGATGTGTGAACGACCTGTCGGTCGATGTGTGAAGGACCTGTCGGTCGATGTGTGAAGGACCTGTCGGTCGATGTGTGAAAGACCTGTCGGTCGATGTGTGAACGACGTGTCGGTCGATGTGTGAACGATGTGTCGAGTGATGTGTGAATGATGTGTCGGGTGATGTATGAAAGGCACGGCGGTGATGTTTGAACGACACGGCAGGAGATGATCGAAAAGCGGGGCGGGTGATGTCCGAGCGTTGTGCCGGGTGATGTTGGAACTGAGTGTTGGATGTTGGAGACGCCGCACGGGTAATGTTCGTACGGCTAGACGACTAATGCTTGAATGGCAGCGTGTGGAAGACATTTGAAAGTTGTGTGGAGGATATTTCAAAAACGAATGGAGAATGGTGGGTCGAAGCGTAGGTGATAATGCAATTTTCACTATTTTTTCTGAGCAACAGAGGCACAAATTGACACTCATTCTGAATGTATTGATAAAATATGCACAAGTAAGCGACGTTTCAGCCAGGAAATATTGACTACGAAAATATACTGCAGTGTTTCCAGAATCCATACAGGTTTTATAACCGAATGTTTTCCAAAAATAACGCACAAAGAGAAAAAAAACTCTAATTTATTTCTAAAAATGCGCTCTCATTGATCCTCTTTCACAAAATGTAATACAAAACTATCATTCGCTTCATAAAATGTCCGATACATTTATAAAATAAATATTTGTCATAAAATAATTTAAATTATTATTCAGATACTGCATTTACAGCTTCAATAGCTGTTTTAAAAATGTTTCTTTAAACCTACAATATAATTATTTTATGACAAAAATGTATTCAATCCACATTAAAGGGTTAAACTAAATATCCACCAAATTAATCTGCACCCCAGCAGGTGAAACACACGATTCGAGCATCAAGAAGGAGATGAGTAAATATCTTCAAACAACAGCCCTGAATCCCTTTCTCTTTGTGTCTCAGTATAAGGAAAACATTGGAACAGATCGATATCGACGCAGAGTCTTTTATTCCGTTGATTATACAGCGTGTGAAACTGAATCACGAACGGCTTTGGAAGGTCCGAGGTTTCATTCCACGGATCACCGAGCCTGTCTGCGGCAGATACGTTCCACCACTGAGCGCGAACCTTCGGAGCTCTTCTATCCCCCTTTCCCGTATCCTCTTTTCCTTCCCTCCTCGCGGATTGCATAGGCGACCGCCGCGGAGCGCCGCGCCGCGCCGCCCGGGCATCTGGAGCGGAAAACGTCACGAGACGCCTCGCCGTCCAAGCGGCACCGAGAGGAACCCGGAGACGACGAGAAAAAAAAAACAAATCAAATCGGATTACGAACACAATCAGAGTGCACCAGCAGCCGGAGGATCCTACATCGACAAGTGCGCCTAAGCGGGAGGTAAGGACAAACGCGGCGGCGATGGAGGCGGCGGTCCAAACGACGTATCGTCGTCCGGAACCGCAAGGCTCCGCGAGAGAGGGAGGGAGGGATCTTGGAGACGGCGGGGCGGTCGACAAGACCGCCGCTCGATGAATCGACTCTGTTGACTGAAGGAGAAACCGGAGTGGAAATCGACAGAGATGAAAATCTGCGTCACTTGTCTTGAAAGGGATAGCTCTGTTATGGAGCTGTCGGGAATTTGTGAGATCGGTGTTACAACACGGTTCTCGGCTACTCCGACACGTATTTTCTGCGCTTCGAAACTATTTGTCTGTGGCATTTAATTTGATACAAAGTATTCAAAACGTAACAGAAGATAATCTTTGTGATAAATGTTTTGATTCGTTATAGTATCTATTTTTGGTACACAAAATGTCGCGTATCACTTCAGAACAAACGATTTCATAATCAAATTAACACCAGATACTTTTTTCGCTTTCTAATTTTTGAATAACGTATTTGACATTTTAATTAAATATTAAAACATGATTATGTTGATTTGCGATAAAAGTATTCATATTTTAAATCGTATCTTTCTGTCAAAGTGATTAAAAAATCACTGGCGTAATCAAAGTTAAAATTTTAAACAACAAACCGAATGGGTGACCATTTTGAGAAAGATTTGGCACAAAAAACTTAAATTGAATTTGAACATTTCTAAACTTTGTAACTCTCGAATCCTTAAATACATCCCAGGTTTGATCCTGAGAGAATCTTATTGGTATTTTCTTCATTGCATCACGGAATTGTACACTTTTATAAATTCAATGCTCTGCTAGACTGTTACATTTGTTTGACGTACTATTACCCAAATATACGTCTAATATATCAAACGAAATGTAATGTAACTTTCCTGCACTTACGCTTATTTTTAATGTCATACAAAATACATAATTTGATTTATAATCAGTAAGTTTATTCAGAATTGGACGGATCCTTCATTATTCTCCATTGTAGGGCCCGGCGAGAGCCGGACTCGAGTTAATTGAAGCTTCGTTAATCTTATTTCATCGTCGTCACCTTCCCGCCGCGCAAACTGCGAGGGTCTGGCATGTCTTCGCCACGTGTCATTTTCCGCGCGCAGCCTCCGCCCCGTTAAGAACCACAATTTGGAGCGCGGCGTCGCGAATAAGCGCCCCGCCGCAGCCGCCAGCGCCGCCGCCGCGAGCGGCCTCCCGAGGGACGGCCCGACGCGTCCGACGCGCAGCACACAAGGCGCGAACGCGCGTTAGCGAGCCTCCGCGGCGCCCGCGGCTGAAAGGACCGGCAGCCTTCGGGCTGCTGCTGCCGCCGCGCCGCTCCGCTCCGCCGCCTTTCGCTCTTCCGTCTCGCCTCCCCTTTCTCTCTCTCTCTCCCTATCTCTCACCCGCGCGTATTTTAACGTTTGTTTTCTTTCTTCGCCACCGCCGCGACGGGTGTCTCCCCAGCAAGCTTCCGTCTCCGCCCCGCGCCGTCATTCCGCGCGCACCCCGCACAGCGCGCAGGCCCTTCCCCCGGCGGGCGCCCGGTGGCGCGGAGGGGAAGTCAAACATACAGGGCGTCGCATAGGAATTACCCGGCATTCTTCTCCGCGACGCTGCGAAATCGTGAATGGAGTAATTGCATACACCGGCACCTCGGCGCCGTGAGTCCTTTATGGCCGATGAGCAGCGGCGGAGGCGGAGGGGACGGTAGGCGTGCGTCGCGAGCGGGTGTGGAGCCGGCGATGGCATGGACGGGTGTTTGTAATAAACGCGGCCGGAGTGACTCAGCTCGACAGCCTCTACGCGGCGCGAGGTTCATTAGGACCGGGCGCGTATCGCGGCGGTCCGGCGGCCGACGCTTCGGTAATGAGGATCAGTCTCGAGGACAACGCGTGAGGCGCGGTTACGAAAAAGATTGATTCCGAGGATTAAACGCCGACGTCGTTTCCCCTGTAAGCGTGTTTGAAACGGTCGCTCCGCGGGACGACAAAATCTGCGATTCAAATGCCACCCGGTTCCGCCGGCGATGTCTAATTCGGGCTCTAATATGACGATTGCCTTCGGACAGGTTCCCCGCGCAGCCGTGTGACGAAACGGCGGGATTCAATCACTGCGCGTTCGCAGCCTCCGCCCGCCGACCCGCCCGATTCGGTCGCATCCCCGCGACAGACGGCGCCGCGCCGACGCGGCCCTTCGGAACGCAATCGGAGAGAACGAGAAATCAGTTCTCCCGTCTCCGAAATGAACGGAAACGAACCGAACATCTTCGCCTCGTTCCTCCGCCGGCGGAGCCCGGAGGACGGGAGGGCAGAGGGAGGCGGAGGAGGAAGAGAAGAAGCACTTGGCGACGCGATGCGGCGGCGCCCGGGCCCGCGCGCGAAAGCGCCCGTTTCGACAGCGCCGCCCGACCCGACCCGCCCCGCCCCGCAGATGCGTCTGCCCCCGCGCCGCCCGCCCGCGTCGTCCCGCGTAAACGGCGGGGCCGTAACTCCGGCGTCGTAATTCGATTTTGAAACGCGAGGGATAATGAGTTTGCGAGCGAGCGGGAAACTGCTCTCACGCGCGGGGCGGTTCGGCTCGTCTCAGCGCGGTGGTTCGGTCGCGAGTGTCCGGAGCATTAACAGTAATTAATGAACACAAACTTGACTAGACTCCGACGACGCTAACAACCTCGGATGCGGCGGAGACGGGGCAGAAGGAGCCGGTGGGCGGAGAAGGCGACATCTGGTGGCTCGCGACGCATCAGGCAAGAGACGGCGGCGTCGCGACGCGGGTTGTGGGTCGGGGCGCCGCGCACGCCGCCGTATCGCGAGGCGGAGAGCGCCGTGACGCCCCCGGAGCGACCATGCGTCGAGGGGCGGTGCGACCGCATCGCTCCGCCGGAGAGAGAGCCATGTGTCAACCTCGGCGTCCCCACGCTTCAGCTGCGCGCTGCCCGGTTCTCCACGGAATGCGGCGCCAGCTACTCCGGCTTCCACAGTTTTTTTCTCCCGCAGGATTTCTTCTCCGGCCATTCCCAAGAGCTACGCACACAAACATGCACTAAATTCATTCGGCGAAGCCGTTCATACATAAATTCTTGCCGTAAACAACACCCGCGGCACAATTAGATTGCGGAATGCCGCTCTCGGGCGCCCGTAAACATGTCCGAAATAACAAGCGAAGTTCAAAAACAATACGCGAACGCCTTCAAAGGCGGCGGCAACGGCACGGAGAAGGAGGCGATCGTCGTCTGCGGGGACGCGACACGCCAACATTTAGCTAATGCGCGTGATGGATGCACTGGAAGGGCGAAGCAAGGCAAAGGCGAGGCGAGTTGGCGGCGGTAGCTGATCCGGAATATGAATAATTCCACGGGGGCGACCGCCGGCAGGAGGCAGACAGGGCGGCCGCGGCGGCGCGTGTGCTCTGGCAGGAGCCGGCAGGAGCGCGCGGGGAGGGGCGGGGCGGGCAGGCCTGGCGGAGAGCGGACCGGCGCGGCAAAAAGAAACCGCGCAGCAGCGCGACATCCTTGAGACGTGCGTTGCATTTTACACGAAACCGGTTCCAATTATTTTAGGCAGCTACACCAAATCTCGACGACTCTTAATAATAAGTCGCTCGTGCGTGACTGCGGATAATGATGTTTAGCGCCAAGAAAAGTGAATTCCCGCGTGAGCAGTTTAAGACTCCCTCGAGTCAGCAGTTAGGTGTTTAGGTTATGTTGGGACGTCGTCGCGGCGGAGTCGTCCGGAGATCGAACGCGGCGATTCGATTCTAAGCGTGCACGCGCGGGAGAAATGCAAACGCGTGTGTTAACAGCTCGAAACGAAACCGCCACGCTAGACAGAGAACATGCAAAGTAGGTCCTGCGTCGGGATCCAATGGAAGCTCGAGGGCCTACCTTTTCACGTGCGACGATCTGCTACGGACGCGATGAGGACGGTGACGTTGACGTGGACTCGAGCACAATCACTGACAGACGTCGTGAGGGCGTGTTGAGGTGCGGCGGCGTTGGCGGCACGGGCTCGGCGGTCGCCGGGGCTCCCGCGGCCGCGTCGGCGGCGGGGCTGTCCGCCTCGGGCAGCTCAGGCCGCAGGCGCTGTTGGGGACGGGGAAGCCGTGGAGGACGCGTCGCCAACGGCGGCGGCGCGGCTGACGGAGCGAGGGCAGGGACGGCGGCGAAGACGACGACGACGACGACGGCGGCTGACGCTGTGCGGAGAGAGGAGATGAGAGCAAGCACGCTCCGCACGTCCCTCGACGGCGCCCGACCGGCCACGACTGACGCGCGCAGCCTTGGTGCGCTCGCCTGCCGCCGCGCCGCGCTGCCGTCGGCCTCCCCGCTGCCAACTGCGATTGGTTGGCGCGCACCGTCGTCGAGGCGGGTGCCCGTGCCGCACCGCGCCGCGCCGCCTCCACGGCCGCCGCCGGCGCCCGCGCCCGCGCTCGCCCTCGCCGCCGATAGGTGTCGATAAGGACAGGCACGGAAAAGCCGAAAAATCCGCGCTTGGCGAATATTGCTCGCGGCGCCAAGGTCGGCGACGGCGTGGCTCCGAAATGTCTCCGACGGCCCCTGCAAAGGTCGAGAGAATGTCTCGTCCGGAAGGGCACACGGTTTCTTCGTGGTCTGACATTAATACCAAGGATGATAATTAGTAGTAGAGCACACTATGGAGGAAAATACAGTTACTTGCACATAGTTTCTTTTCTTTTGGGTTGCGGAAATATCGCGAACGTTCACTTCAGGTTCCAACTTTTACTCGAGATTTGTAGACTGCGTTTTACGATTACTCAAGATTACTAGATTGTTATTCTACGAAATAATGGCGCTGGAATTATCCCAAAAATGGATTAGGCAGGATTTGTTTATGATTATTAGTGAAACTTTCAAATGTCATGTACAAAATAATACAGTGATCATTTATTAAATATATTAGTGGAAATTAAGAATTCACAATAAAAAGTATTGTAGGTATGTTAAATATTAAGAACACGTGATAATTGGAGCCAATCACAAAATTGTGTTTTCCAATGACAAATTTGTTTCGATAAAGTTGACATTTCCTTGGAAGACATTCCCAAGAAGGAAATAAAAACCATTATAATCACGCAAAGAAATCACACCAACGGTGACATTGAAAGGTTTAAATCGTGAATTTCTTCGAAAATATGGCCAACCAGAGTTTTGTTCAGACCCCTATATTTCCGCAGCTTAACAATATTCTTTGTATAATAAAGGTGATGTATTCACAAAGAATTACTAAAACAATAAATGATTTTATTGAAATGCATTTGATTACATACGTCTACATTTCCTGAAAAGAAAAGTAGGAAGTATTTTACCAATAAATTTCCACAGTTGAAATAACAAAAACAAACCCGAAGGGGACACCAACAAAAAGTGCTGTTTACTTTGAATGCGGTTGCTAAAACGTTCCATTCCAAAGAAGGGTGGAAAATCAGGAAATAAACTAAAGAACATACATTCTTCATTTGGTATTTTCTATAACCTCAAACCGGCATATTTGACAGAGAAAAAAATGAAAGCATTTCATTAACTGTCTCCCGAATATAAGAATTTGTTCATTTTTTTAATATGTCCGTTATTGTTACTTATACAAAATGACGAATGCCACTCAAATGTTGTATTATATTTATGAAAGAAAATATACCCTAAATGTCATGTACTCTCGTAATGTATGTTCGTAAACCACCTCCCAAAAACGATAATGTGTTTACTGTTCTTCAGTAGTACTTCCTTTCTCGCGTTGTGTTGACATCATACAGTTTCGGGTGGTGTCAACGAAGGGACATTTTTCATCATTTGAATGTCCTTGACGGGCAACTCTCAGCGAAAGTTAATTACCATATGTTCTAGCTTTCAAGCGAAAATGCAGGAATTGGAATGCCGAATAACTGAGTTTTCGAAATTGTATGGATGCCGGTAGCCACCTAGCGATAATGTTGAACAAGGAACAATTGGTTTTAGAAAACGTTATCTCTTGTTTCTTTTCTTCAGACGCAACGTCACATATTCGGTTGTCATTGTCCGAAAGTAAAACGCCAGAAATGTCTGGAAGATAATAGAATATTCTAATTATTGTCACATTTTTGTCTTTTTTGGCTGCAATTGATACCAAATCTCGTAAGTCCTTGCAGACGCCGATTGTAAAAATGGACCACAATGCAATGACAAAAGTATGAATGTTTATCTTGTAATTAAATATTTACCTAATGTTAAAATTGATTTCTTATATTTACTATATTATTTCTTTTATTTTACTAATCGTTTTCACCTACCCAATTACCTTCGGTTTTATTTGTTCAATGCTTATTTCCATTAACTTGTATACTGCGTGAGACACGTAAGTTTACCAACGAAATGAATCTTCAAAACGGTTTGAGGTATGGGGGAATGCCATTTGTGCCAAGGTGTTGTCGCGGGGAAAATAATATACCGGCTATAACTAATCTCCACCCCCTATAAATTCTAAATTATTCACGATATTGAAATGCTGTTTTCGTTTCACAATGCGTACTTATGGGGCAAGTAACATGCTTTAGAGCTATTATTCAATTTTTTTTAGATTCCGAAAAATTTATTTTTCTTACTAGCTGTGGGTAGATCACAAAAAGTGGAATTCAGTGATGTTTCATATGTTAATGTTTAGATAGTAGTATGAATATAAAATATACTTTCCACCATATAATTTTAAATTCAACCGAACACCAACACGAACATTTCGCACAACCTTTGCAACAGTTGCCTTTGGGGAAGGAAGTTGGCCTTCGCAGCGCTGAGACTTATAGTAAGAAGGGAGACTGACAGGGGTGGCAGCGAGGATACTAGCGCATTTACAGAAATCCGTAGTCTTGACTAGAAGATCACAGGGCTAATATCAATATTTACGATGAGAATGACAGCTTTGCCATTGATTCATCAGAATTGGACTTTTCTTTCACAGATTGAAATTCCAAATTGCCGGCAATGTTCTGTTACGCTATGAATGAATTACTTCGAAATTTGAAGCCGTAGAAGAAAAGTATAATTCTGATTAATCGATGGAAAATATTTTTTATTCTGACCGGCAGTATTGACGTTTGTGCGTGGGTCCGCCGTGAAAACACCATAGATTGCTGTACTTAAGCCTATAACCCACATTGCTACCCCTTTCAGTCTCCCCCTCTCCCTGTAAGTGTCGGTGCCGTGAAGGCCACCTTCCCCAGGGTTGCGAGGGTTCCAACAGTTGCAAGGGCAGCTATGGGATATACTGTCAGTTTAATGTAAAATCATTTGTCAGGAAGGATAACTTATAACTCAAATTACTATCAATACATTAACATATGTAACATTATGGTAGTTCTCTTTTTATAATGTATCCAGTGCTACTGATTTACACAGTGCTAAATGTATAGTTGCAATTTAAAAAGCTAACATGAATACATTTCTCAAAATCTAAAAATACATCAGACAATATCGGCATAGCGGCATATTATGTTCCTCATGATTCCCCAGTGTTGAGTGAAAACTGCATTTTTATATCCTATAGAAGTAATGGCGGTCGCCCATAGTTGGTTGGACACCTACATTTCGTTTTCTTGTTTGTAACACATGTAATTTTGAAAATATTGAGATAACTTTGATTTTTTAAATGGAAGTGTACTTTTTTTCCCCCATCAAACTAAAGTTTTCGAAGAGAGGAGTACATATAATGTGTACTGTTAATATTCGGAAGGAAGCTAGTAAAAATGCGTTCTACATTTTCCCGAAAATAACGTGTTTCGCGCCTTTTGCAATGGTTTTCTGAAGTCTGAAAGAGTGTGTCCTTTATTGCCTTCACAGATTTCCTCTAGATAAAAATAAGTATCAACTTCGTGTTTTCTATATAAATATGTTTGTGTGCATAGCTTTCTTCTATCAATCTTATTACCTACATACTGTATTCATTTGTTTCGTATTAGCATACAGCCTATAAGTTCCTTTTCCACAATCGAATGGTCAATCCGAAAGCAATAAAATTCACAGTTTACATGTATGCCTATGTATTCTATTAAATTTGGTCTTTGGTTAAATAAATCTTAACCTTGTTACATTCACAGATTTCACTCCCTTTGATAATTTATCATTTGTTTTGATCTGAAATAAATCTAACAATAGTATAGATTTTACTGTTTTTCTATTCACCTCTACTTTGCCATTTTAATTACAAAATAGCGATGTTTAATACCACCTGCCCCATACCAAAATGTTCAACTATTATGAAAAATATATATCAGATTACTTTAATTTTAGTTAGTTAATTACCATAATTGTCACTTGCATAGTGTCGGGCGGACCCACTTCGGGATCCCTACTTTACGCTCAGCCGTGTGCACTGTTGAACAACGAAAGCGAGGTCGCTTACGGAGAGGTAGAAAGATGAAATCTGTGATCGTGAGCAAGGTCAGCCGTGGCTTCTCAGGAAATATACAACACATTTCTCCCAAGTGTTTTTAAATATAAATAATTATTATTTTATTGTATTCCCTTCTTCGAGAACTTCGAATGACGATGGAAAAAATATATACTTACACTAAAAAAATGAAACTTGCGTCAGTATACCCACAATTACACATGTAACAAACAAAAAAATTCTCAAATCTCTAAGACAAATAGATGCAATGCTCATTATTACCGGTTATATACTTTATATGAAAATGCGGTAAGTTCTGTTTAAAATGATCGATATCCTAAAACTAACAATGATGAAATATTTGATCTTCAGTAGAAAAATACCCTGCAGCGATCCTCTGGCGAAAGTGTTTCTCTTTCAACAGCAATGAAATATATTTTCATTTCAGTGACAAATATCACTATTTGATAAATTTATCGTGATGAGTATAAGTTAAAATGGGTTACTTTTCGTTAGAAAATTTTAGTTTCGAATTTAAGTTCAGTTTCTAGTGTTTTTTCTTCTTATACTACACGAATTACATTGAGGCGTTAGATACTTTAATTACACTCATACTTTTAGATCTACAACGCTAGGAGAGAATTCTGAAAAATTCACAGAAAGAAAATCAGAATGTTTTTTCTTACATTCTTACTTCCGGACCTGTTATAAATGTCAGTTCCAGACAATCACCAAATGGTGAGTGCTGACAAAATCTGTTACATATCCCGTCGATGATTGAAATGGAAGCACGAATGGTTTAACTGTTGGAAAAGAGATTAAGGAATAAAAGTTTAGGCTGCCAAACCAGTACTTCAAATCCGATTATACGAACGTTGTCGAAGATCATAAACATTAGGGAATATCTAGATGCGTCAATGAACACACAGCATCGATATCTTTGGACAAGAAGATTGAGGAAAATGTAATATTTATGCAAACAATAATGTAGTTTAGATTCCTGTGACCATTAAGCCCACTCCCAACTGGTCGTTAATATACGAGAAATGTTTTCACGAATGGAAATAATCATAATTCTCGCACTCCAAATAGTTTATTCCGAGTTAAACGAACTGAAATATTCAGATAAGGATTTTATGCATAGACAAGCAAATTCAAAACATTTTAAATAATATGCGATGTATATTATATACAGAAGAATTACCGAAAGTCTGATCTGTCAGAAACAGATCTCTTTATCATGTCACTCACAAAATTTACTGCATAAAGTCGATCCGATAGAAAATCGTAGTCATTCAACATGACATAATGATTACACCTAATAAAGATGCTACAGAAAAAACACCTCCAGCCACAATTTAAAACAAAAATCAACGCTCACATCAGTAACAACTTGTGGTACTGTTTTAACTGCTCCGCCCTTGAAAAGGGTGGCAGGTAACTAAAATCAAAGCCGGCGAAAGCGTCAGAGGGCCTGTTAAAATCCCCAGGAATCATCCGCAACAAAGGCTTGGAATTCGTACGTGACGCGCTTTTATGTCCCCAACACGCCCCTTGCGCAAATGCGTGCGTTTTTAATAACCATTTATGGGCAGGGCGGCGGTGGTGCCCCGCGGCGTAGGATGTGGTGGAAGTGGGGGTGACAGCAGAAACTACATTAGGGCGGTCGGGGTTGTGGCGGCGAGAGCTGTGATGCAGCCACAGCAGTGATGACACAGCTGTTGAAGGTGGTGGACGATGGAGGCGGTGAAAGTGACATCAAAATCATACTTTCTAGAAGAAATAAACGGACGTTTAGAAGTCCGAGAAGGAAGTGTAGAATGAGAGATGGTGAAGTAAAGGAGGAGGAGACGAAGACAATGATGGAGGTATCGATGGAGGTACTGAGGAAAGTAGTTCCAGAGACTACGAAAGTAAGGTGGCGAGGAAATGGGGAAGGTAGCCATCGTAATGAGAGGGAAAAAGGCAGGGAAAGGAAAGGAAGATGTTGATGGAGGCTGCTTCTATTATGCTTTATTGGTAAACATAATGATTATGTTGGTTTTGTTACCAAATGAAGTCGCTGAGGAAAGGCATGTGTCATGTTGACAGATGGCGGTAAATGGCCAGTAATGTCAGTAATAAAACTCAGGTCTGTTCACGAATTTACAAAAGGAATTTGCGCACTCTCAATGAGCAAATTTTGTACTAGATCTATACACTGTAACAGCGCCAAAGATGGTTTTAGCGCTTTCGCCGATGGCATTACACGGAGAGATGTAACATGCCCGAGACAAAGTAAGTGACCGAAGGACCATAGGTGTCAATGGAAGAGACTCAGAGAGTGACGGTAAGGGTGCCACATATGGTGACAAAGACAGACGACAAAAGAGAGTCAATGACAGCAACGGCAAAGACGAAAGTAGCTACCAGAGTGCCAAAGACGATAGCGATGAAGACGACAACGGTAATTGTTATGTCCGCGATGGTAGTCAGAGAAACAATAGTGACGGCAAGAGTAACGCCGACTCCTGTGGTAGTTTTGCCACAAGGCGATGGCGGCGGTGGCGGCGGTGGCGGCGGTGGCGGCGGTGGCGGCGGTGGCGGCGGTGGTGGCCGCGGCGGCGGCGGCGTGCGGCGGCGGCGGCGGTGGTGGGGTGGGGCGGTTGGCGGCGGCAGCGGTGCGGTGGCGGTGGCCGGTGGCGTGGCGGCGTTGGCGGCGGCGGCTGTAGCGGCGGCGCCGCTTGTAGCGGCGGTGTGCGCGTGCGGGGTGGCGGCGGTGGCGGCGGTGGCCGGCGTGCGGTGGCGGCGTGTGGCTGCCGGTGGCGGCGGTGGGCGGCGGTGTGCGCCGTGTCAGCGGCGCGGCGGCGGGCCGGTGGCGGCGTTGGCGGCGGTGGGCGGCGGGCTGGGCGCCGGTGGCGGCGGTGGCGCGGTGCGGCGGTGGCGGCGGTGGGGCGTGGGGCGGTGGCGCGGTGGCGCGGTGGCGGCGGTGGGCGGTGCGGCGGTGGTGCGGGCGGGGTGGCGGCTGTGCGTCGGTGGCGGCGGTGGCGGCGGTGGCGCGGTGGCGGCGTGGCGGTGAGCGGCGGGGTGCGGCTGGTGGTGGCCGGCGGGCCGGCGCGGCCGGCGGTGGCGGTGGCTGGCCGGTTAGCGGCGGTGGCGGCGGTGGCGGCGGTGGGCGGGGCGGCGCGGCGGGCGGCGGCGGTGGTGGTGGCCGGTGGCGGCAGCGGTGGTGGGCCGGTGGCGCGTTGGCGCGGCGCTGTAAGCGCGGTGGCGGCCGGTGGCGGCGGTGGCGGCGGTGGCGGCGTTGCAGCGGCGCGGCGGCGGCGGCGGCGGCGGTGGCGTGTGGCGGCGGTGTGGCGTTGGAGGCGGTGTGCGGCGGTGGCGGCGGTGGCAGGCCGGTGGCGGCGGCGGCGGCCGGGGGTGACAGTGGCGCAGCGGCCGCGGCGTGGCGGTGGCGGCGGTGGCGGCGGCGGGGCGCGTCGGTGGCGGCGTGGCGGCGGTGGCGGCGGTGGCGGCGGGTGGCGGCGGTGGCGTCGGTGGCGGGGTGGCGCGGTGGCGGCGGTGCGGCGGTGGGCGGTGGTGGGCGGTGGGCGGTGGCGGTGGCGGTGGCGCGGCGGCGCGGCGGCGGTGGCGGGGCGGCGTTACGCGGTGGCGCGGTGGGCGCGGTGGCGGCGGTGGGCGGCGCTGGCCGCCGGTGGCGGTGGCGGCGGCGGCGGCGGCGGTTGGCGGTGGCGGTGGCGATGGCGGCGCGGCGGTGCGGTGGCGGTGGCGGTGGCGGCGGTGCGGCGGTGGCGGCGGCTTGTGGCGGCGGTGGCCAGCCCGCCCTGCCCCACATACGCGCCTCCCCCGCCGCTATGCTAATAGCGCCGCATGAGTTGCGGGAAGCGCTTTCAAAGCCCTGTGTGGCCGCGAGCCGGAGCGGCGCGGGCGGGCGGGCGGTCGCCGGGCACAAGCGGCCAGCGGTGCACGCAGCCGTATTCAAATGGGCGTCTAGGCGACGCGGCGCGGCGCCGGCGACAGGGAAGGAAGGCCAGTGGCGGCGGCGCTGCCGGGGCGGCGTACGAGGCGGAGTCCTCTCAGCGGCGGAAGGTGCGACGCGGCGCCCTTGGGGAGCGTTCAAAGGCGGAGAGCGGCGCGAGAACAAAAGGTAGATTAGTGAACGAAAATCATAATTTTTATACAATTATGTCTTACGAACACAAAATAAATAATAATTAATATATCTTAACATTATCGGTACAGAAAAAACGTTCACTGCGCATGCTTTAATACGTTTTGTAGCGATACACTCGCTTTGCGCATCATCTGCCACTTACCAAATTGCTCTTCGTCGTTCAATGTTTATATCGCCATGTCTTCGATGCATCGAGAAAAATTTATATATTTTTTGGATACCATCATTATAAACGACCATTCTCGATCCAAGAAATTGTTCATAAAATGGTATTTTATGGCATAGATTTTGACGTATTAGTATTTATGGCACGAACAATTGCGTCATCACACATTCAACCAATCAGGGCGAGCGAATCGTAAGGGTGGTGGTAGTAAACTGCACAGTTCACCCCCGGTTTTTTCGCCCAATTGACAAATACGGGTGACGTCATAATACAATTGTTTATTAAAATTAACTTAATTCTCTTCTAAATTTACAATGCTGTTCAATAAAAAAATTATGAATGCAACTCATTTTGAATGTTGCTTTATTGCATTCGTTGCACTACAAATTCGTTGCATTGAATACTCGCTGCTTATCAAAACATGTCTTTTGCAATAAAGCTTAACACTGAAACTAGTTGCATAATATACTAGTTCGCAATTAACAAATTCCTTGCTGTGTATATTGCGCGCAGTCAATTGCTGAAAAACGTCCTAAACAACTCATCACTTTGCTGCAGCAAAGTGTATGTTTATTTCCTAACTGCACACACAAATCACTTTATCAGGAATTAGTTCAATGTAATATATCCCTTTTTATACAAACACATTAATTCCAACAACACTAATTTTGGTGTGAATTATACTTTTTTTTCTCAGCATATCAGTAATAGATACCTAGTTGTTCTTCAAGTGCGGTTACGTCATACGCCTAAGGCACCACATACATGGCATTGACGAATAAGAATACACCTAAGAAGATGCATCCAAAGGATATCTCACGGTTGGATAGCCCGGAGACAAGTACACTTCCCGTCAACGGACAAGTCAAACCGTTGTTTTCTACGAGGGTACTATTGCTGTCATGGATGATGAAGGTAGTGCGACGCTTTGCTTCGAAGGATCACGGCTTCGAATCCAATGCTGGAAATGTCTGTTGTTTGTCTTCCGTGTGTGTTGATCCAGGAAAACATTGCGATCTGTCAACTCCAGATTCCAGGAATCCGAATGGGTGCAGCGTAAGGTTTGAAAATCCTCCCCCCCCCCTCCCTATTGTGTTCGCTGGCTACGTCACGGAAAAGCTTGAACAAAGAAATAGTAACCTACTATGAAGTAGATAATAATTGTACGGCAGGTGCTATGCATGTGGAAACCAAATGCGGTTGGCGTGGGCGACGTTCCATCTGCAAGGCAAGGAAGCACCCACAAGCCACCCTCGTCTAAAGTCAGTTTCATATTCATTTGTTACATGAATACGCGACATTCGCTCGGTCTCGAAATCGCTTGCTCCCCTTTAGCAGAGACCTGTAATTTGCGTTGCTCGCAGGAAAACGCGGGCAGATGTCTGCCTGGGTCACAGAAGTGCGAATCGCTGAACACCGCCAGAGTAGATGGTGTGACGAGAGGGGGAAACCCGTCTACCCGCCTGAGGAAAGCTGCCGCGATCTCGCTTTCCCCCCTACAAGTATCACTTGCAGCAATCGTTATGAAAAGTCCGGTTCCAGCAGAAAGGATATTAGCAGTAAGTTATTCTATGGATTTCTCCATGGGAGGGGGAAAAAGGTGAGATCAATGAGTGTAGAAAGTGTTGGTGAATAGCAGTGGGTTTAATATTTGTAAATTTTAAGATAATCTAATAATTCTCAATTTATAATTATTTTATTGTTAAATATATTATTAATTGTAATTATATTATCGATCTTCCTTGAATAAAAGAGAGTCCGGAGGAAATTGGAATATAATATACGCAAACTTGAACTACAATAATAATAATAATAATAATAATAATAATAATAATAATAATAATAATAATAATATGCCTGTGTTAACATGCTTTGATATTGTATCTGTGTGGTATCCATGTGAAACCAAAAACTTTGAGAATAAACATAATAATAATAATAATAATAATAATAATAATAATAATAATAATAATAATAATAATAATACACAGCTAGATACCATCTTTCACTTTTTATTTATATTACGTCAAAAACAGTTAAAAATCATGAGACATACTATACTAAAGAAGGAGGACTCGGAAGAAGTGCAATCCGAGTACGGTTTCTTGAACTCTGTGAGATCTATTCTAAATCACATATTAATTTGAGTTATGAAAACAGATAGCAATAAGAGGTTTTGACAAGTATTGTCATAAATATATTTATTTCCGCATAAGAAAACCTTTTTGCAGAGGCACATCAGGTACAGTTTTTGTCTGTTACCCCTTTTCAGGCTTTTCGAGAAGATATCGACTTACTGACAAGAGAAAATGCAGAACGATTATTTGAATAACTACATTCCCCTCAGAGATCAAGAGAGCGTGCGCAGATAGTAAAGCTAGAAAACCAAGGAGCCATCTCAGCATTTGCTCAAAGGATCACGAAAACTGAACGATAAACCTAATCGAGATGGGGGTCGGGGATCCAGAAGCTGAGGACATTATTTGTTACAGGCATATTCATTCTGTTAGAATTATACAGATTAAAAACTAATATCATTGTTGAAATCAATATTATTTTCCTTTTTGATGTTCAGGACAGTTACTGGGAAATGTATGGAAACAGTTATGCAGCAAAAAAAATATTTTACTTGCCACTTAAAATTTTGAACCGACTTTTATCGTTTAATTTCATCTGACAGTGTCTTCTAAAATAATGTACTTGTATTGCATGTGAAATTTTTTTAGTGAGCAGTGGATACTGTCATCTAATTAATAACTAGTGTTATTATAGTTATAGTCATCTGTATTAGCTGAAAATATTTTTCCGCCCTTGAGTAAATCATTTGTGGCACAAGCACTGATTCGTAAATCAAGAGGCCCTGGTTCTAGCATAACAAGAATTATGTAGGTGGAATTTTCGTATTATTCGTACAATTTTCTTCTGTAATCTAAACTTCTGGGAGCTACAGGATGTATTTCCCAAGATTTTTAAATCGTGTCTCTGGCGGGAAAGAACATTCGCGAAATATACATGACGAGAAGTATGACCCCGATGCCCTGACATTTCCTATTGCTTTCCTCATACATCGCACGCGGTGAGGCGGTGAAGCGGTGAGGCGGTGAGGCGGTAAGGCGGTGAAGCGGTGAGCGCATGTGCAGTAGGGAGCTCGTTCGTCTTCTTCCCGCATCCTACGGAGAATTGAGCTCTCAAGATGCTCTTTTAGACTGAGCTTTATTAACTGTTCTAATTTTTTGTTTGTATTGTCAATTAAATCTTAATTACAAATTAATAAATACACTACCGAATTAAATTCTCCACAGCACAACAATTAATGTCGGTGGTTACTAATGCACTTATAAACACATAAATGACCCACGTATTATTAACATTTACGTTTTAATTTTTAACATCGATTTTGAAAAATCGACATTTTGTTGTCGATGTCGTACCCCTATCCCTTTTATTCCATTTCGATCGTTTTCATTTTCACATCTCTTGTATCGTATCTTCAACGTATCATCAGGAAGAATTCTCCCATTTCCTTTCCCTACTTTCTTTTCTTCCCCAGCCATTGCAGGTCACAATGTTACGCAAGGAGTCGTACGTGACATGATACGTGATAGATGCGAGGAACTTGCTCTACCTTCCGTGGCACCGACATTTCTCTCGCTGCCATGAACCAGTTGTTCTCCGTTCCGTCGCTAGTCTTGCATCTCCATTGTTTCCCTGTGCATACGGTTTATCCAACGTTGGACGTTTAAACTACAACCACGTAACCTACAAACTTTATCTACTCAATGAATCATTGACGAACTCCGTATATGCGAAAGCTCAGAAAATCACAATAAATAAATAAATAAATATAACCCCCCTCCCCCAGTTTCACACCAAATGCGCATGCCCTTTTCAGTGGCAGTGTCTCAGGAAAAGAAAGGATGGATCATCATCCTCACATATCATTTTACCAAATTACCAAATTAAATATTTGCTATAATATTTGAGGGAAAAATGTATATTTTTTTTGCTGATAACTTTGAGGACTTTGACAATTATCGAGTTTTTAACTACTTTTTAAGCAGCACAAAAACGAAATATATCGCTTTGAAAAGGAGCTTTCAGCCTTTCCTCCTTCCGTGTAGAAATCACATAAGTCTCACAGCGTTCCTGCGACCAGATGAGAATATTATTTAATGCAATCCTACGTCCCCGGAGGAGGATTTCCTCCCTTGAACTGCATTCTAGAGACGCCTCCTTCGACTACATAAATTCGTAACTGGGCGCCGCACTTCATCCCCGCGCAAGTCATGACGCACTCCGTCAAGGGGCAGGTCGGGGATAGTGGCTGGCACATGGTGTGATATTACGCCAGGGACAGGCACAAGTCCGGGTAAAAGAACAAACCGAACCTAAGTTCTCTTTCCCCCCCCCCCAAGCCAACGTATGTAATCCAATGTATTATATGTTTCATTTAAAGTAGCACACGGCAATTGATTTCTTTACTCCTCTTAAGTAATCCGCACGAGGCACCGGTGTCTTTCTTTCCCTAGCGTCGCCAGGCAGGGCCCTTTGGAAAGCGGAGCGCCTGATATGATAAAGCGCGCAGGTGCAGGAGATTCGCCCACCCGCCGCGCGCCGTCGCGATGCGCTCGCGAAGATGGCCCGAGGAGTCGCGCGTAGGTGCTCAAAGCGCTTCTTTGGCTGACGCGCCCGCACCCGCGCGGCCGTCGCGCCAACGAGCATCTTCAAACAGAGAGCGCACGTAAACCGCCAGGGGAATAAACTACGCGTGCTTTATGGTTTCTCGGGAAAAGAGAAGAGATCAGCGTAAGAGCGCCGCCGCGCCGCGCTGGATCGATGTCTTAGAGATTAGATTTCTCAGAAAACTTACCTATCGCGAGAATACAAACCGAGCATCGTGAAGCTGTAACTCGTAGGAAAATATTTCTTCCGGTTTACTGTTGGAAAGGTGACCTATTTCATTCTGGAAGCTGTTTCTCTGTAGTTTTTAAATATTTTCCTATAAACTGACGCGCGATGAAGAAAGTACGGTTAGACAGACACCAATAATATGGAATTCGAAAAATATATCATATTATATTTGGAAATTATTGAGGTTATGATGTAAAATTATATCCATTACTCTAAGCAAATAAAATATATTTTTATAGAACAAAATTGTAAGTTCATTGAGCGATCGATCGATTGATTAATGATCCTGGGCGCGTCATCTGCTAACGTAATTATTCCCGTAAGTATAGTGTGTGTTCTTTTATCACGAGTTGTTGGCGGTGATCTTTCCCGGCTGGCTGGCGAGATCCGGCGCCGACGTACGTCGGCTGTGGGTACTTTCACCCAACCAGGGGTCTCCCACAAGCCTGGCACCACCCCAGTCGGGACAAGCTCTAAGCTCCCGACTGGTCTCCCGACATGTGTGATAGTGTACTGCGTATGAGTGGGTGTAATTAAGAGGTGAAGATAGGACAAGGAAGAGGATGGAAGTGTCGCACCCAGTCCGTGGCCCGTTTGGTAGGTAGGGTTCTGCTCCAGTATTTGCGTGGTTGGAGAAACCACGGAAAGAGTTCGGCCGCCTGCAAGAATTCTCCTCCAAACAGCAGCTAAAGAAAAGATTTGGTCGACAGCAAATTATTTTTTATTACCTTTTATGTGGTATGGTTGTAATTTTTCATATCTACTCTCACAAATGTTCATGAACGTCAAGGCTCGGTGTATAATCATTACAATATGTTTTTCGTGTCACCAGGATCTACTCTTCAGCTTCTTAATAGAAACAATTCATGCGATGAGATTTTCAAGATGGTTTTAGTACTAGCTTGTTCTTGATAGCTTTTACCTGAGGGTTCTATATGCATTCCAGATATAAGAATCACATGCCCAAAAGAACGTACAGCTCAAGGAGGCTTCAGTACCATACAATAGTTGAATTCAAAAAATTAAATACATACTTTCTGTTTCAGAAGCCTACGCCATTTACTACTTTCTATTAATACTACTATCTAGCACTATCTAGTACTACTATCTAGTACTAACTATACTAGTTATCATTGACTAAAATTAATAAGTTTGGTAAATTGATTTTGCGTTTCAAGAAAGTGAATTTTAATAACAAAGAATTTAAAGTGTAGATATAAGATCTGGAACAGGAATCAAAATTTATTGATACTGTGATAGAACGAATATAACATAAGGCAATAAAATTAAGAATGCAATAATCAACTTTTTCTTTTTACTTCTCTATAGCACTCATGTATCTCCCTTAATGGAGAATATGGAAGACGGGACTATATATCTGACACTTGACGGACGCTTTTTGTAAGCCATTGAGAGGTGAGCCATTCGAATGTGCTTTCCCATTCTGAGGGCGATCGCTTGACCCTAAGGACCGCCGACAGAATAGGGAAGGAAGTATCACGCGCGGGCCGTGGCCCGTATTCGAAGGAGCTGTTATGACAATTGCCTGAAAGAAATTATGGGAACGCACTAATCAGAGTAGTCAGCAGACAAATTTGCTTCCGGCTTCTTCACAAACTCGCAGTTGCTAAACGCATCACGCAAATTTCCTGTGTCTGGCAGGAATCGATCTCGCGATCTCCCAATGCAACCAACGAGCTCAAGCAGCAAGGCCTTGCCTTAATCCTCTCCACTACCTGGGTTGTCGCGATAAATGACTCCTCAGGAATAACTGATCTTGGGCGATCACGATGATCTGAACCATGACGGTGCGACCTGCATGCACGCGGAAGCGGGTGCTTTTCTTGTGATGTACTTCATTCTCCGTACTTCATTCCGATTACTTGTATTCCTCGTTTTTAGACAATTGATCCTAGCAGCGGTCCTTTGCCTCCACTGAATGTAATGATTAAGGGCGCGTGATTAACAATGAAAATGTCATGGTGGATGTCATGTCATGGCAGATCTCAAGACCTGCAACCATCGGTTCCACGTACTTGAACGCTTTATCCCAGCCCCACACAGGCAGTCTTACTCGTATTTCACTAAACTCATGTATTAAATGAGTTTGTAGCTCTTGTTAGTAATTGTTACAAATAATCACTTAGTTAAGTAGTAACTGCTAGTAACAGTCCCAAATAACCAAGCTTTCTTAACCAAACTGATTTATTACATGAATTAGTTGTACTTGTTAGTACGTCTCAAATTGAACTACAAAATGAGTAAGATATTTCATTCGAAATGTGAATAGGTACGATCTCTGTTGGATTCTAAGAACTCCGGCCTGTTGTTGATTTCTCCAACAGGCACCACTTCTTTCTTTCACACCTCCTATCTCTCGAAGTTCAATTACACTCCGTCGGTTACTATTGCCGTGTTTCGCTCCTGCCGTCATTTCCGCCAGCTACTCGTGCTAGTCGCTACCGTATCAACTGAATTCTCCCTACCATCCGCCGCCGTTGAACAACGTCCCTGTGCAGATACGCAGCCAGAATCTAGTCCGAACTAGGGATGAACAAACTGTCAAGAGATGCGTGAAAAAGCTGAAGCGGCCTGAAGTGGTCGGGATGCTAGAACAATAAATTTTTATTTGAGATGGAATCAATGGTTGTAAAAATATCATAGAACTATTAGTACCGTTATAGGAGACAGTCTAAAAATATTTTTGTTCAATTATGAAAAAAATATTATTTTAAAAAGTGACTACAACATTTTTCATCATTAAAGATCAAATATTGATTATTTCTTCCATTTTGTATCTTGACAAAATACCCAATGATCCTGTTTTCTTTGCTTTGATGTTAATATCTTAATGTATTTGTTGCTATCAATATTCTAGAATTAATTTATGAACTATACTAAATACTACACAGCAGATCTGAATGCACTACAAACACATAAAACGATACACAAATTTAAAATGTTTTGATATTCATTTTAGATACATCTTAAAACCAGAGCTGAAAGTCATTTTTTATAAATTTAATTAAAAATTCAACCCAGTTACAAGAAATATGTATCAACAGGAAGGAAAACATGTTTCCTAGAATTCACACCCAATATTATAGAAGTATATCACAGCAGAAGTTTGTAAAACCTCTAAGCCAAATTGCAGAAGTGTATTTACAATAACATGCTCAGAAGCGAAGACTGTTTGCTTATAGTTCAAGCACCGCACTTTACCTACCCCTGGCCAAACCTCACCTGCAGAGACACCCAGGAACCGCCCGGGCAGATGGCCGCTGCCAACGAGCAATCGCGCCCTACACCGCGCTGTCCCGAGCCACATGCTCGTCGCGTACTGAACCTCCGCAGTGCGGCAGACTCCGCCAGTAACTAAGGTTCCGGAGGATTATCGCGCACGCTTTTTTTTCGCTCTTGTCTCCCTCTGCCGTTGGATACAAACAGCTTTTGCGTGTAAATTGCATCCTCCGGGAGGTTTAGACATTTTTAGCTCGCGTACAGTCCCCGGAAAAAAGTTTCATTCTTCCCGCTTCGCACAGAGGAGGGCAGTTTGCGATATGACACTGGGGATCTCTCGTGATTTTCCGCATATTTCGTGGTAATGTTTCCAAACATATTCTGGCACCCCTTTGTAACATAAAACTTCCCTCTCTAAAGGAAAATAAATTTAAAACTTCAAAGAAACTCGTTTCGTGTCCGTGGCAAGAGATATTCATTAACTGCAACTCCATGCAGTTAATACAAGGGTCGCTAACCTCTGTAAGAGACTCTCTTGGGGATCGTTCTTTAAATTTAGAGCACATTATTGTTGCTTTCACGGAAATGTAAAAGATACGCCCATGCAATACATATGCATCTACACATTAATCACATTAAAAAGCGAGATGGCGGTACAATGATTTAGTTCTAAAAATGGCGGTACTTTGAAGAAGTTCTACACATAGGTACAACTTCAAAGATACACTTTGTACCCTTAGAATTTCGGTATTTACTCGAATCAATGTACTTTGTGTGAAAAAAGATGAAAAACATGGATCACATTCATTGTTTTCAGGCTGTTGACTGTATTTTTAGAACTTCACGCGAAGTAACTATTTACACTTGGCCAACGAAGCAAATTTTACTTTGAATATGATAACAGTTTGTGTGCTTACTATGAATGCAAATATTTCTATCAACATAATAAAGAAATTAATATTTGAAACAATGTTGTCAGAAATTAAACATGAAAAACCCGCAACAACATCATGTGAAATCTCTGCCGAAATAAATGTATTTCAAACATTCACATGTTTTCCAAAAATCATAAAATAAAGGGGAAATGTGGATATAAGGAAGTATAAAAATGTGTTAATAAAAATGAAAAACTAGAGCATTATCTATATCAGGCCGGCTTAGGTTATTGAAATAAAAGAAAATATGTTTTGGATACTGAATGTAGTTTTAAACACGGTCCAACAGAAAACTTTTATGTGGTTATTTTTTGCTAATAAAGTCCATTATAGAGTCACTCTACGAAGCTCTACCTCTTCTTTCATATACAAATAGAGACAGCGGTATAGTAATATGCTTTTTTGCATTTTTTCAATCTCAAATACTATTCTTCTTTTCTATGTAAATCATGCATTATTAAATATTTTTTAGTGTATCAACAACTGATATTTATATATTGGATTTGTGATAGAAGAAATAGACGTCTTACTATCATTACTTATGGAATTACTCTGTTTCGAGAGTTTTGGTTTCTAGATCTTCTGATTCACTCTGGAATCTATTAGAATGGCCATGTCCACTAACTTCTGTATCTGCTTCTTTTCAGCAACAGTGAGATGTGGGGTTTTACGATTAAATTGATTCTGGAATTTGAAATTCCAGAACAGTTCTCTATTGGTGTTTTCAACACCCTTCTTCGACAGGTAGTTTCACCATTTACCTAGGAGCTGCTTGATTTGCTTTCACCAGTTGCCTACTAGCCATATATTTTGCACAGATACCAGAGTAGCCGAGCGGCCACACTGTCGTTTCCAATCGATCTGTGAAAACAGTCTAAAGGCACTGTTTATATAATTGACTGCTACTTTCTATTTGCACAGTCTGCGCTTCATTGATTCATCTATTTGAGCTTTAATGACCTTAGAGCTGATTCTTGGACTGTTACGACCAGATCTCTAATGCCTTCCTCATGGGAGCCATTCTGCAGCTAGCCTCAAGTGAGAACGTTCATCTTCCCTCAAATTTCCCGCCCTTACTGCACTTGGAGCGGCGTACCGTACTAACTTACCCGGAGTTCGTATGGTTTCCTCTCCACTGTTGAAACAAGCGTTTCCCAGCTTGAAGACATCGTCGTTCCAAGCGATCTGATTCCAAACATTCTGATTGGTTGCCATTTCAACCCTCTGAGACGACAAGGTTTTCACTAACATTTCAGTCGTTTAGAGTAAACAGATGTCAAAGTTTCACCTCTTCGCCTATTCAGACATTACTCCATGTACGGCAGTAGTTTTTACGGTAGCTATTTGTCCACCTATTGCAAAACGATTATGTTCTACTTGTAGTAGAACAAAAAGAATTTTATCATACTATCAACTAATTGTTTCGATATTTTCTTTCTCATGTGGCACTTGCGTATATACTGAGTAGCATATGTAGCGCTGGGAATGTTATTAAACGCTGCGACAAAAAGTGTGTGTTTTTTTGGGTAAAAAGTCGTTTCTTTCAAAAAAACTTAGGCAACGTAAAAACGTCTAACGCAAATAATAGATTTAAAAAACAACGGCTTTAATAATAAGAGAAATTTCATTTTCAATAACATTCATTGTGAAGTGCACTGCACAATATATAAAGACCGGTCAACACCAGTTCAGTAGTATTTTATCTCGTTCCAATATCCAGCCTGGGTGGTACTTAGGGTTGGTAACATAGGGTTGGAGATGTGCTTAATACTTTATAATTTACAGCGTGGCAATTTCCCAATGAACTTGTTTATCAAGTTGTTTGTGTCTTGCTGATAATGTGAAACATGGAGTAATGATGTTTTCGACCATTTCTTCATATTTTCTGTATCTGTCAATCAAGTCTCCTTTCACACAGTGATTCAGGTAGTTTCTGACATTCACTACTCTGTTCTGAATTGCCGACACAAAATATGTTTCTTGATGATTTCTAGCGAGACACGTTATTGAATATTTTTTATTTACTTCTCTTGCAGTATGCCCTTTTAGACATCTTATAGATTACCTGTGTTTTCCATTCATCGTTTTAAGTATTATTATTATTATTATTATTATTATTATTATTATTATTATTATTATTATTATTATTATCACTATTATTGTTATTATTATTATTATTGGAAAAAATACCGCGCCTGATATGTCAACACGAGTGGAACAAAGTATTAAAAGTATGGATATACCCCTAGCAGAAGACGGCGACCAGAGCAGCGACCACAGCAGGACGGGTGGAAATTCCGGAGCGGTCCCGGCGGCGCGCGCGGCGGCGGGGACGGCGCCACGGGGGTGGCGAGCGGGTGGCGAGGGCGGCCGCACCCGCAAAAACGCCCCCACCAGCCGCTGGCCACCGCTGGCCGCTGGCCGACACGACAGGGGCAGGAGCAGGCGCTTGTGGACAAAACCTGCCGCCGCGTCGCGGCCAGCGCAACACGCGCGCTACAAAGCGGTGTGGATGGGGGGGGGGGAAAGCCCAACGGCTGCAGCGGCATCTTGTTTATTCCTTGCGAAAAACAACTGCAGCGCTCGAAGAAACTTGCTGCATTTCGCTAGCTTCGTAAAATTAACACCACACTAACCCGAAAGAATGAGAGGATGCCGTAGTGAATTAAATTTCTTAAATGGACTTCATACGTATTTTTTTATAAAACTTTGAAATATTTACGTTAAATAGTTTTTAAATAGTATGTTCATACCTAGAAACAGAAATTGACTATCTAACACACTTTTCGTCTTAGAGTAACACGAGTGCTTCGTATCCGTTCCGTTCCGTTCCGTTCTTTTAGACATTCTCTGCAGACCAGTGTCTTGTGATAATAATAAATTTCCCCGACTAGAAGTCACATTCTGTACGCCACTACCGCCCACTTGCCAAAGAGCCCTACTTACGTCGTATCGTGCGAAACACATATACTCTCTTCGAGCAAAATCAGTTAGCAAATGTACAACATGTTTCTTTACAAATAGGAATTTAAAACTAGGCATATTGAGATTCTTTGATAAGTCTTTTGATTGTAATCAGTGTAACACCATGCTACTGAAACCTTACGTTGAAACCTGTTGGCAATAGGTTCAACTATTCAGCAATCTATCTATATAATTAATTATTAATTCATTCATTTCTAACTTTTTATTAATGGCTGTTTGTATTAATTTCAAAGGTTATTTCTTTCTTTTTATGTTTCTTGAGGTTCTAACTCAGTGTAAATTTTGAAAAATGTCTACACTTTTAGACTCTACAGCTCTCACTAGACGTTTCACCAACTCCACTGCGGCTGCGCTCATGCCACACGTTTTTTGAGGCCATGATTTCTATAATTCAGTAGATCGTTCACAACACATAAATTTATGCGAAATAATTTATTTTATATTATTATTATTATTGTTATTATTATATTATTGTTATTATTATATTATTATTATTATATTATTATTACACGAGTTTTATATATTTCACTTTGTAATAAAAATACTTAATTTCCACTTGATAGAGTGTATAAACTAGTAATACTTCGCAATATCAAACTGAAACATCACATGAAAACTGGAATTTAGAATACATTCACTTTAAAGCATTTCAAAAGCCTTTTATTAACAATGAAAAATTAATTGCGAATATATTTGATATTAGTGTGTTCTACTTCATTAATCATTTTATTGAATTATTAATTACAATGTTAATATTTTATTTGTTTATCCATATTTAATTTTAATTCCAATGTCAATTTTCCCTAGAATCATAGTAAATCCAAAATGGTGGGGGTACACAATTATCAAAACTGACATGGGTGTGTACAAACGGTTGAAAATTAAAACTACTAATGAAGTTTTCAAAGTACTTACATTTGGGGAGTGTTGTGCCGTAAAGTTGGCAGCTCCGCCAACAGCGGCGCTCGATGCAGATCTCTCGGGAGCACGTTTTGGGGGTTGCTCCCGAAAACGACTCTGGATTGGAATAAAGGATTCTTCTAGCCATCTAAAAACCACCCTTCAATGATCACGTTTTGTTTATAATCACACAGAATACTTATGCAAAATATTAAATAAATTGTTTCTACTTACACTGCGATGTAAATATTGGTACATTTGGCGTCAAAGTGTCTGAGAATGGGTGATTGGTTTAATCAGGGAGTTATGAAATGGTAAGTGATTATTTATTCTAAATTTAAGTTTTGCCTTCGAATTCATATTACAATCAAAAGTGACAATGCATTACGTGGGATTCACGATTTACATTTCACAATCCTAGTGATTAATAAATTTACTTAACGAGGAAAATAAAATATCTATTTACTTTTTTGTTTACGGTCGATAATTTTATTGCCTTCGACATAGACTTGGATATGGCAACTTACTGAAATATTAAATCAAAAAGCTTTCAATTTCGAAATAAAAGAGAACATTTATTCGTAATAACAGAAACATTGAATTATTGCATTGTAAATATTGTATGTGCACTGAAAATAATAAAAATTAAATATTCAGTTATTTAACAATTAATCAATTAGTACGTCCTCATTCCAAAACGCACATTTTCTCTCTGGATGTTTATTTCATGCTTGTTAAGTCGGCAGTCTTCATGACATCACAATATTACTAATCTGTAATTTTATTCCAGTAAACCGTGCTTACACATATTGTCTTGATTAATCAAATATGGACGAAATATAAATCCATATTTCGATCATTACACATTAATATGCTAATATTGTAATATGATACATAAGATCACTAGAACTCGATCCAGAAAATACACAAGAATTATGTAGAATATTAATTAAGTATTCAATGAATTGAATATTTAACGAAAGAAGGAAAACAGGCAAAGAATGATATCCTGAAATCTTTCTCCTCATATGTTCTCCCAAAATAGTAACAAGATATAAATTGAACTTGTGGATGACTGTTGCAAAAAGGTTTCCTTACGTGATTGCTCAAACGGATCTGAGGAAGTGCATCAAATATTTTCATGTCCTATTGTGAGCTTCGAATGACATTTTTGGCCATCATTACTTCATTAAACTTCAACTCCTGAAAAGTGTTAACATTTTTCATAGCATGCTTTTTTGAAAATTTTCCTTTGTTGTCGATGTGTAATACTTTTCATTGTACACGTGCGATTTACCGAACTCTTGTGGATAAGTATTGTCGTTAGGAATGAATAGAGAAAATTTCCATAGCGGCTCTCAATCTGAGGGGTAGCATTATTTACTAACATTCATGCCATGAAACTATTTACATTATTTACATTTTTCGTCAAAGGTTCATATAATTATTTTTTTATACATTATTTGTACATTTTCCCAACATTTTTTCTCGTAATTTTGCAAAATAAACACGCAAATTTTTACAATTTAGTAATGAATATTTACACATTAACTCATTTACAATATTTTTTTAAGAAAATAAATATTTTAAACTTAATGAGAAAATAGAAATCCGTGTCAAATTTGCTTGCGCAAACTGCAAATTCGGCGCCTTCCGAAATATAGAGGAAACTGAGATGAAAAATATAACTTCATTGTTCCTGAATGTGAAGGTCATACGTAATACCCGACACTTGCCTGTCAGAGGCATAAAAATCTCAGCGAAATGCACAAAAGCAGTAACAAGATACGGACGTGCGACCGACAGCTAAAAAAGGGGTAGCCTGCAAGAGAATGAGGGCAATGGGTCACAGCAGGAGCCTTCAAACTGTCAGGCCGAAAATCCCAAATCCAACGCACATCTCCGTCGACACTTTCAGCGGAAAAGGACTTCGTGAGAGGCGGACGGCCGTGCGAGGCAGGAAAGCACTAACTCGCTTGGAAGGACTCTCTTGAACGCAGAATCCGACATGAAAGAAGAAATAAAGCGAATTGAAGAGAAAGAAGGAATGCTATGAAGCAGAATTTGAATGCGAAAGGACGAACTGAATCATTTGACGAGGTCATGCAGGTGAAGTGGAAACCACGGTAGTCCTGACAAGGAGGACGAGTTACACCCATGTTTTTAAGGAAAGGGATTTCAGTTGGTGTTCCTTGAATGTGCCGCAGGGTTGCGAGCACGTGTAAACAAAGTTACCAAGCTTATTCTCAAAACCATCAGCGTTGCAGGTATGCATCTTGACTTAATCTGTCAGCGGTCACTGAGGAACAACTCACCCGTCGTTTTTAATAAATCCTCTGTTTCTCAAGGATTCTTCCTAAATAAATGGAAACTCTGAAAGTTCAAATTAATGAAACGTACCATTTGAAATGAAACAAAATACAGTCATTATGTCTATCGGCAAAATTCCATCTCAGTTTTTAACTATTTTAAGACTCTACAATTAGATAATATGGTAATTTTTCCTACCAAAATCTTTCTTGCTTTGTCGCCAACCTTCATAATACTTTAAGGCTACGTAATTGTGAAATTGTTCACGTAGTAACCAGTAACTCGAACTAGAAGCAACTTAACGCCTAATTTCCTTTACGCGGTATATAGTAATGTAGTTTAATTGCATACATAATAATAAATCCGTTAATGATATTGGGGAAATAGGTTCTACAAGCCGTCTGTAATATTGTAAATGGATCGACATAAAATCAACTTGCAACATTTTCCCCTAGGATTACCAAGTGAGTGGTCTCAGAGGCTCATCAATGATACTTTGTTTGTTATAGATGTCAATTTTTTAGGAAAACCAAAATCATTTACATTGTTAATGACGAGTTTTTTGCTAAAAATATAATGCAGTTTGTGTTGTTAGAGTTCGCGTAATTATACCGTCTTTGGCTGTGAGTAACTCGGGAGTACTCACTTAAAAACTTGAAATTCACAATAAAGTTCGGAAATATTTATTACGACTTCTTTAGAGTTTTAATTCTTAGTATACCATTACACATTAATAGATTATGAACTGACGGGGTTTATTTGGCAAAAAATGTAATCGATTTTGTCATTAGTTTCCAATGTAAATATTATTGCGAATCAGTTTTGTTTTTATTTTTTAATCTAAAACTAAAATTAAAATATTTTATTCTATGAATGAATAAACATACTTGTGTATATATATATATATATATATACTATATATATAATCTATGTATATATATATTATATATAATAGTATAATTATATGTATAATGTATATATATATATATATATATATGTATATATATATGATATATATATATTATAATTATAAATATATATATATATATATATATATATTAATTCAGGATATAATGTATTAATTAAAAAAACTGTTTTTTTATCCACCAAGATTGTTAGCGCTGGGGGGTTTGGACGATGAGATGATGAAGATGGTGAGGGATGAAAGGACGGCAGACACTTATAGACATATACACCCATGACACTTGTCCCAAAGAACCGATTGAGGTGACTCATCAATTGATATCACTCCAGTGCCTCTGATCAGGAGGTCATAGGGTTTGAGTCCCGAAGAAGGGGGCAGGGTTTTCGACACTACTGATTGCTTCGTAGCCAGGTGAAATCCAGTATCTTTCTGGAGGAGAATTCTAGCGACCGGCTGCTCTGATCGATAGTTTTTCTTGATTTCTCTGATCAACAACAAGAGAATGCCGAATAACTATGCTAATAAATGGGCCAAGGACTGCGCGAGATCTTTCCTTCCTCTTCCTTGTCCTAATATCGCCTTTTACGTATACACACCTTCACTTACATGCACAACACTACAACATATGGAGTTTAGGGCTTGTCCTTGCAGGGGTGGTGCCACGCTGATAGGTACCTATTTGGAAAACCCACACAAGCACACGTGTAAGTCGGTGGCTAGCTATCCAGCGGGGGAAGTTATCATCTCCCGCGATAAAACATGCGTTACACTTACGCGACTAATGACTTAGAAGTTGAAGCGCCCGGAAATATTACCCAATCAATCAATCGATCACTCATGTACCAAAAGCACAACCCATGGCAGAACTCGCCATGGCCGCCTTTGGACTTCGCTCAAGTGACATCGGCAAGAGCCGGCGCGCGGGAGCGGCGTTGAGGAGCGTAGAGCGCGCTAGGAGCAAGTGGGCGGGGCGGGGGGGGCGGGGGCGCGAGGTCGAGGGCGGTCTGGGCTGCAGGCGCAGGAGGGCCGCCTCATCCAGCAGAGTGCCTCTCGCGTGTCGACCCGTCAGCGCCGTTCAGCGGCTTCGCGCCAGATGAAGGATGCGCCCCGGAAAACTGCGCGAGGCGGGACGGGCGCGGAGATGCGCGTGGGAACGTGGGTGAGCGTGAGAGCGGGGAAAGGCCATAGATCGGATGGGGATGAAGGTGCAATGGTTGCAGCGGCAGGGGGCAAGAGCAGTAATGTAGGGCTCTAGAATAGTGAGTATGATGCAGTGACGATAGTAAAAACGATAGTTGTGTCTGGAGCTGTCGAATGAGGCATAACGAAGGAATCGTGAGCAAACAGCCAGAGATAGAAGAAACGTAGACGGAAACGTGGAGAGGTAGTACGTCGGTGTGGTTACAGAATTGCGTTCGCCTCTGTTTTTGATTGGGTGGAAGTCGTAAAAGGATCGTGGACAAGGGCACAAGGAATTTACTACACGTGTAAAGTAAATAGGAGAATTCTATAGCACCAGAAGCATCTATGAGGTTTCTGGTAACCTTAAAAATGGTAGTGATGTGATGCATGGTGACGGCTTCAAGTATACTGATAATGCCTTATAAAAAAATGGGGGCAGTAAGGGAGGGTTGTCGTGGCGCAACCCATTATCACAAGTAGTAATCACATCACTGGTAGTAATAATGGAGCTGGTTTCAATGGTGGTAGTGTGGTTGGTAAACTGATGGGTAGTTGGGGATGGTGATGATGAAAGTGGCTTCGATAAAGGTGATGTCGATGATGAAAAGGCGGTATGCGAAGGCAGAAACAGCCCTACCGTTCGCCCTGACGGAGCCGGCGCAAAACATGTTTGAAATTCGCCGTCGGCCGCGCCCGCGCCTAAGTGCTTTTGTTCCCAGCTGAAAGGGTTGTCTTAAGAATTATTGTTGAAGGATTCATGTAACATACATGACGGTGGGCGCCGGTGCTTGTAAAAACATGCCCCGACGATGCGCGCGTCGACGGCGCGAGACACAGCCCCCAACC
>BOPP01000112.1:1502232-1536539 GCA_017312745.1 Gryllus bimaculatus | reverse complement strand
GTGTGTGTGTGTGTGTGTGTGTGTGTGTGTGTGTGTGTGTGTGTGTGTGTGACATACGTACGGAAAACAATTCACTCTAAGGAATACTCGTACGTTAATTTCATCTACTTTTGGTAATGTGCTATAACGCCAGTGGCAAAACGACAAAGCAGTAACATTCATCAGTTAGACATAACTTTGCCCCACTTTTTAAAGTCGAGCCGCACTTAACGACTGGACGTTCGTTTTAAGCAGATAAAAAATTTCCGCTGTGAAATAATTTGCAAGCGAAGATAATGTGCGCGTTCCATGAATTTTCGTGAGCGCATCAGGCTTTCATTACTGCACAAATAATTGAACGCTGTGGAAAAGATTTTAAGTACCGGAATCCCGCAGAAATGTAGCATAGTCCTCTAGTTACGACCCACCAAATTTTTCACCAATCCAGGGCTGGTCGGAGAGTCGTAAACTACAGAACAAAATAGGCACTGAAACCCGATTTCATTGCATCATTGACGACAACCATTCAACATGTTCTAGTGAATTGTTCATCGTTTCCCTCCTAATAGTAACTATATCGATCACAGTAAAATGCTGTTTCAATTTATGAAATGCATGAAATGTTCGATCTCATTTCGTGTCAGCTCCGCTACATCAGAATATTCGTAAGCGTTTGCGCTATGAAATTAATTAAGCGTAAGTTCATTGAATTATATGTTTTCCCGAAATATACTTCACTCTTTTGTAGAACAGATTCGAGTCGAAAATTCTCTCGCTGAAGGTTCCTAAACCAGGATTCTAACTGCTACTGCAACGAAAAATATGATCTCCAGAAATATATTCCTTTTGGCATTGTGCTACTCCAAAATAACCCAAGTGAATGTATTCTGCAAACAGTATTTCGAAGGTAATATGTAACTGCAAAAAATGTTTGTAAAATTATGTCATCATAACGACTTTCCTCCATTCGCTTTCGCGATCTCCATTTAACATCCTACTTTGACTCACACGATCTATGAAAGCACTATCGTGGAAGGGGGGAGATAGTTCATGGGAAAATGTCAACAGTATTTTAATCCATGCTTTCCTAATAAATATGAAAGTGTTTTTTGCGAATTACTTTCCACAATCGTTGCATGCTAGTAGAGTTATGTAGTTCTTTTTTGATACACAAAAGTGGAAGAATAGCTATCTTGTTGGGATTCTCCAGACGGTTGATCAACTGGACTGTTTCTTCCCGGTGTTTCTCTGTAGGTTTCCAAAATAAACCGAAATATTTGGAAAGATTTCGTATTTTATTCGTTTCTCTCAAATTTTCCACAATTCACGTTCAATTCGTTGGGGTATGTTACCTGGCGGTGGTTCTTGATTTAAAAGAATCTAAAATAATTGATGTTAGAAATGTCAAGTAAGCGAAAAAAATCTACTCATTGGCTATATTTATATTCTTCTCAAGATACGTGTTCTGGTAAACGAGAACATCAAGCCGATTGTTTTGATCCCTCCTCTTGTAGGATTAAAATCAGTAACTTCACCAACGAGACAGGGAGGCTAGTTGAACTGTTAAAAGAAATATACCCATCACTGTCTGGAAGAGGAATAAAATCAAGATTTACCAGAATTATGAAGAAACTGAAGGACCCAGTGTACTCAGAGTCTTCAAAAGAATCGTCGAACAACGATGAATTAACAAGCGAAGATCTTCAAACATGAAGATAAGAATTCTACAATGGAATGTGAACGGTTTTCACACGAGATATGAATTTCTTCAGAAGATTCTAAAACACGTACTGTGCATCCATTATACAACAGAACTATCACGCCGGTATCAAGAGTAAACTGCAAGAATTGGGCAGACAGGAATGGAACAATAACGCATTATTTTTTTCATTTCTGCAAACATTATTTGTAAGGTAATATGTACGTATGTAATATGTATGTATTTTAATGTAAATCAGGGTTATAATAAATTGTTTCTAACAGGTAGTTTGGGGTTTATTGATTTTAAATTGTCTATCAAATAATACTATCAAATATAAAAATAATATAATTAAGGTATAACGTCAATGCCTAATCAATGCATCTTTACTCAAGAGGAATGGCATGGTGTGTTAGCAGAATAACGTGGTTTTAACACCCTCTCCTTCCACTGAGATAACAAACAAAGATAGAAAGGAAAACAAACCTCGCGGATAAGGTCAGGTGCAGATGAGAAACGATAAACTAAGATTTTTACTACAAAGACGAACGTCTCAATGTTTTTATTTACGAATTGGCAGGAAAGAAAGACAAAATCCATGAGTGAGACTGTGTGACCCGCTTCAAAAGTGATCACAGGATATAGAACAACTCTTTTCAGACGGATCGAGAGCGCACGTTAGTTCCTACATTGCAGTGGCTCGCTCCCGAAGGCTGACTCTCGATTCCAAATTCAAATTCCATTCATGGGAGGGGGCCGCGCCCCTTCATCTGCTCCCATTCTACGGTTCTGCGATCCCCTCGTGCGAGCGGGTAATGAATGGGAGGCAATTTCCTCTTCTTCTCAACCTCTACTGAGCGGCGCTTCATTCATAAGAGATAAGGAGTCGGCCGAGGCCCGCTATCGTCTTCGCCGCCACCTCCTGTTCCTCTTGTGCCACCATACCCGACGCCACATACAGCGTCATTACCGCCGTCACAGGCAGCGCCGTCCCCGAAAATGACTCACTCGCTACTACCTCAATAATCACTACCACGTTCTCTACTATCTCGCCTCCAGTATCCCCTCTGCATTATCCCATCGTTCCTAGTGTTTCCATTACCACATGTATACTGATTGATCAGTAATACCGGGCGCGGCAATTGCTAAGGTCATTAGTCCTGTAAGTGTAGTGTATGTTTATCGCTGGAGGTGGCGGTGATCTTTCTCTACTGGGTAGCAAGCTCCTGCGCCTACCCGTCGGATGCGGGGTTTTGCCAACCAGGTATCTCCCACCTGCGAAGCACCGCCCCATCAGGGATAAATGTTATGTTGCCGACTGATCTCCCAGCGTGTATGGCAATGTAAGGCTTGTAAGTGTAACTGTGGGTAAGTAAGAGGTGAGGAAAAAAACAAGCAAGAAGAAGGGAAGATGCCACGCTGTCCGTGGTCGGTTTGTTAGGAAACTGCTCCGGCATTCGCCTGGTGTCGATCGGAGAAACTATGGGGAACCTATCAGATCAGCCGGTATTCTCCGCCAAGCGGCGGCTGAACTCGACCTAGCTACCTAGCTAGTGTCGAAAATCGTGCCACAGACGGGACTCGACCCTAGGACCTCCCAATCACACGCACTGAACTGAAACAATTGATGTCCTGAGCCACTTAGCCGGTGCTAAGGTGTTGTTGGTCTCTCTATCTATTTCTATCTATTTAGCGGTTTTTTACAGCCTTGGCCGTTTTCCGCATCCCAATTTCCATGCCTCTTATCCCAAACATCGTTTTCTTCCATTCTCTTTTTCCATGGTTCAGTTATTGCCAATGTTCGCATGTTCTTCTCGCGTCTTCCCTGTATCCTTTCTTCGATTTGGTATCCACTCCCAAACTTTTTGAGGAAGTCAACGATTTCAACCTTCTCATATGTGCCATACCTATTTAGTCTGTCTCATTTCGGACTGTATCGTTCAAGTTGTTTGCACTTCATTTATTTCTTAATTTTTTCCCATTTTTTTTTTTTTTTTTATTCATTTTTTTTCTTTTATTTTATCTAACAGAGAAAGTTACAACATCTTCGCCAGAACATCATTTCGCTGATTGAAATTTGTCTTTCAATTTTTTGATAGTGTCCAGATTCTGCCCCATAGAGTGTGGTACTCTCTATGAACGAGCTATATATGCGTTTCTTTGTTTTCATTGAAATAATTGAGTTCCATAGGCACTGGGTTCAACTGCCTTATGGCTATTTTTCCTCTTATATTTTTATTTTTCACATCCTGTTCGTCTCTACATCTGCTGTAGTGTGACTCCCAAATACTTATATTGTGTTTTACCTTTAACTTATTCCTATACTAGTCTCTAATCATGGGGAATACTCCCACCACCAATATATTCAGTTTTTGTGTAAATTTATTTCCATCCCCCATTTTTCATACTCGTCTACTAATTTTCTGTACATATAAAGATACATCGTCTTCGTCTTCAGCCATTATCACCTGGTCATCTGCAAATCAGTAGACTAAACAATGTTTCATCACCTATTTTCACACCCATGCTTCTGCACTTTCTTTCCTTTTTTAGTCGCTTTATCAATGTATATCTTAAACAGGGTTTGGAGCATATACAGCAGCTTTGCCGCTAACTTTATTTATCTGGGAAGTCTCTGGTCTGATAGAAATTTTCCCACTTTTAGCTTGCTTTTGCTATCTTGTCTACAGTTGTTATTGACTGGAATTTAATGTATGTTTTTGATATTTCCTTTTTCGGTTCATTGCTCCCATATTTTTTACTGGTAGCATTATCATAAGCTTTTTGAGGTCACTGAAATGTTATTGTGAAGTTCTTCTTCGCTCAATTGTTTTTCCATCAGTTGTTTGAGACAGAAAATTATTGTCAATACCACGGATCTTCCTGGTCATAAAACCATTTGCTTGTTCTGGAGTTGATGCTTGCATTCAATGTATTTAATTTAGCACTCGTCCATTTACAGTCTACCAAAGATGAATTGTCACACTTATCTCTATATATTATTAACAATCTTTTTTTACAACCTTTGCCTTGTAATTGAATTTAATGATAGGTACATTTCATATTTCAGGTATTTTACCTCCTTTAAAATGCCATTGAAATTTCAGTAATAAATTCAAACCTACGATAGGATAATGTTTAACCATCTATGGATATACCTCAGGCCAGGTGCTTTATTATCATGTTTTCTTTAACACTTTTTTTAACTCTTCCAAAGTCACATCTGGTGTGATGGATTTACGTGCAATGGGTCATAATTTATTCCCTGAAATTAGCTCTATTTTCTGTCAAAAGATTTCATAGTATTTTTGCCATTTTTCAATACCAATTGGGTCTACTAATGCCATTCTGGGTTGTAATTCAATTTTCATGAAATGTAACATTTTCCATGCCTCTCTGATTTGGTGTTACCAATGCACTTGTCTAATCCGTCACATTTTTGTTCCAGAATACATTTTTTGCCTTCTTCACTTCTTCTTGACCAAATATTTTCATTCTGTTGTATTCACTTCTGTCTTCTAAATCCTTTTGGAAAGCATCTCAAATATTAACTTTTTTCTTTTCTTGACCAGATTCTTTATATCTTTCGTCCACCACAAGATCTTTTGTTTATATTCACATTTCCCTCCTCTCCCAAAGCTTCTTTAGCGGCTTCATGAGTGCATTTTCTAAAAATTGGATTTTTCTTCAGTACTTCCTATTGGATGTACTTTAATTTTTCTGCCATGCGCAATTTGGTACAAAAATGCTATAGAATCATCTTGAAGCTCTCAATATTGTATTTCGGCCACATCTGACTCCATTTTTCCACCTTTTGTACTTGGTTTTCGTGTTTCCGTAACTTTTGAGTACGGTTTATACATAAGGTAAGCTTTTCTTTTAGTAGTAGTGATTGATCACAGGAACACCTCTTTGAACCCGAACATCGCTCCACTTTATTGATGACTGTTGTTTAGTAATTATGTAGATCAATTATTGTTCAATTTTCTAGTGGTTGGGTCACGTGAATTTATTAATGGTTATGTGGAAAATAGCCATTCAATATTTTAAGGTCATACATCACATGTCTCTATAAGTTTTCTCCGTTGTCATTTAATACATTTTCACCATATCGCCCCACAACATTATGCGCCATTCGTTCCAACTCTTCCACTAAAATCCCCTAGAAGCACCACTTCTTTGCGATTTCCATAGAATCCAGCAGCATAGTCAGTTTCTCTAAAAATATTCTTTTTGCTGCAACACTTGCATCGTCTGTTGGAGCATAAATTCCTATAATAAAAACATTGCGTCTCTTAGTACAAGTTCGAACATGCTATTCTTCATCAATTGCTACCAGCTTTGAATATTTTTCTCCAATCTTTTATGTACAGCTATGGACACTCCTGCTCTTGCTCGCTTCTCTTTCCCATCCGCTAAAAAAGTGAACATAATTTCCTTCCTTTCATTTCCATTTTTCTTCTTTTTTGTTTCACTCAACACTATTATATCTATGTTAAACTCCTCTATTGCGTTAAAAACTTCATTTAGAAGAAAGAAAGTGTTGTATTATGATAATAAAAGATATTATTTTCTTATTTTCAATACATTTGGAGAGATTGCTTTGTTGGTAATCTTTGTAGGGTTATGGTTGAATATATGATTCTTGACTTCCATGCTGCTGGTCTGATAAGTCAACTAAATCACACAAAAAGTACAAAATATACTATTTCTTTGCATATTTTTCCATTAATACCATTACGAACGTCAAAAACCAATATATTTGTCTGTATATATAATATAACTTATCACAGACAACTGCTCTTCTCTATCTCTCTCTTTTCTGTTTCTTCTTCCTCTCATGTAGTTGAAATCACGGCCATCACCCTTCCTGTATCTCTAAAAATCACACTTTCTAACTTCATTGGCGTGGCACTAATACATTAAGTGAGATAATATTGTCGATGCAGTCAGTACCACAATTACCATTACCTCCGTCACCAGCACACCTAATAATGAGTACCTCTTCCTTCATCACATTCATTATTCCCACTGCTTGTTTGCCTCACCTACACATATTCCACTGCCACTTCTTTCCATCTCTAACCATCTCGCCAACAGCCTAAAAGACAACTCTTTATCAAAGCAGCGGAGTCTAGCCATACAGCCAGAACTGCATCATCGATAATCTTCCGACCCGTTATTACGGAGGTCTGCGGTTCAAACCAACCAGCAGACAGAATATCGCAGAAGAGAAGGCTTGCTAGGAGAGACTAAGTTTTGTCTGCAGCGCTTCGTTTGCTATCATACCGGTCCCTTTTCTTCTTGAACCTCGCCGCCTCCTTCCCTTTGCGTACCTTCTCTCCTTCTTCCCTCTCCCCGCAGACAGCTCCCGCGCGAGAGCGGAGGCTGCAGCGAGTCCAAAGAGGGGAGCGCTTTCCGACTATATCCATTACGTTTATTAAATAGCTGAGTCACGGATAACCGTCTCTGAAAACTTGGTTTAATTTGCACGGAATGCGGGACGTCTCGGTCGCTCGTAACCCGCGCGATGAAGTTCCCGCAGAGAGCGCGCGCGCGTCGCTGAGACAAAGAGTAAGTTACAAAGTATACATTGACACTGCTAGTTTTCTCTTATAATCTCCTTGTACACACAAGGCTCGGCACTCAGTCATCGCTAAGCTGAGCAAGATGTCGCCGCTTATAGGCCCGTCCTCCCGACATGTTTGCGAGCTTTTCAACTCCGGCTCTTTACAAATGTTCCACCGCTACTCACGATAATGAGGTCCTGCATAGCACAAATTGCAGTGAGTATTTAAATTACAGATTGCGGCATTCATCTTCGTTCAGGAAGAGGCATCGAGTTGTCTCGTTCCGTTAACAAGGTAACTTAAGAAAGATGTTTTATGAAAAGACCTGTCAAAGGAAATATCTGGCCTTGCTATGTGTATTGATTGTAACAACAGATATGATTTTCACCGGAATCAGAAATCTAATAAGAGTTATAGAATGGTTTAATTTGTAAGAAATCAATTTTAGCAACAACATAGCTAATACGTTGCGGGTCTGCTACATTATCAACAAAATCAACCATTAGCTGAGTTAATTAAAAAATGTGAGCTTAATTCTGATAATTTGTTAAGTAATTTTCGCAAGACCGGACATTTTAAACTTAATATCGATTACGTGAGGTTCTTGATCATACATGAAGAGAACCTCTCAATTACTTAGTAATAACTATCATTGAGAATCGAGATTGTAATTCAGACATGATAAGTTACCTAAATACTGCAGCTCTAGCTATCATGCGTTTCTTAAACTTTTCTTAACCAGATAATGTATTTGAAAGTGAAATGCTTTCGTGGATATCAATGACATCAACCATAGCACAATTTATAATAGCTACAATTTATAATAGATTTGTAACATAACAATTTTAAAAAATGCTACCTGTACATTCCTGTAGATAAGCTTATAACAATAACGAGCATTATGAGAGAAATGTCGAATATTCACAGTAATTGGTAGAGTGCGAATGCGTCTGATAAAACGAATGCAAAATGAATGAAATGGGTTTGTAAATGAGATGAATACAGTACAGTTAGTTTCCATTATTTCAATATTGTCGCCCATTACCTATTACTGCGTATATCTTGACGCAAAATGATATTGAATTATAGAGTGAAATGTTTGGAAATAGTACCGAGTTATTAACATTTTATATTTTCATTTTACCAATAAATTGTCGGTTCTTTTAAAAATACCAACTCAGAGCAAAAGCCAGCATGTATATTTTAATCGACTGAAAGACATGTCTTAGGTGTGCACACAAGTTGATCGAAATGTTTCTACCAGAGGTACTTAGCCTTTTCTGAATCCGTCATAAAACACAATATTGAAACTCAATACAATAGACTGAATAAAAATGAAGAATGTCTCTTAGTTGTGATTGAACTACTGACATAACATGATTAAAAGGCACTGTATTGGTTCTCGAAAGTGGGAAGACGAAATTAGGAAGTAACATGAAGCAAACAGGAGTGAATTTTGTGCCCTAATGAGGTTTAAATACAATATCCGCGTGCCTTATTACGCGGAGCGGCGCCCAGGTAGCGTCGCCTCTTGGGATTCGGCGCAGGGCGTCGCGGCGCTCCGCAGGCCACGCCCTCTCCGCCTGCTCAGGGCTGATAATGGCCGGATGATGGCGTCTATGCATATGCATGGGGTCGAACCGGCGCGCTCCGGATCAGCGTCGGACTAAGCCGCACCAACGCAGCCACCGCCCCCACCCGCCCGCCGCCTGATGCTGCCGCAGCTACTGCTGCCCTCTGTGATTTATCGCGGAACTAATTACGTCGCGGAACGACTTGGCCTGGTCTTTGTCCCGCGGGGGGTTAATCCGCCGCCCCCGGCGCCGCTAGGGGAGCGACCCTGCCGGGGACTGAACACCGGTCCCCCATCGCCCGAGAAGCCCTCCGCGGCCCTTCGTCGAGCGCTTTTCGTTCCCTGCCGACGTGAAAAATAGTCCTTCGTGCGAACGACATGCACTAGCATTTCGCTGTTTTGTACCAAAAATCGATAAGAAAAAGAAAATAGACTTACTCATTTGAGACTGAAATTTTATTTCATACACGTATTTCAAGTTATCAAGGCTCTATACCTATTATGAAACAATTGAAGAATCTGCCTCTTCAGCAAAGCTCTGAAAAATAACTATAAATTAGAGAATAAACCAAAGAAAATAATGATTCAAAGAATTTACATTTACTTCACAAGAAAACATCAGGATCTTTCAACACTTTAGTATCAAAATGATTGAAATAAATAAAATATACTGAAATTTATTGTACTGAAACATAATGATCAATACTCTTGGTATTGTATTTCAATACTATTTTTTTTCGGAGACCAGTGTTAGTAAATATAATTCAAATTATAAAAAACTTGTATCAAGTAAAAAATAAAGAATTGTTTAAACAATTCATACAGAAAGGCGAAAGCAGTTCTCTTGCTCCAGAATGTACATCGAATCTGTAATATTTTGTAACTGCTTACAGCACGTAGAGTAACTAAAGGTGTATGAGTGATCCATCAATGTAAACAATGATACTACACACTAAATAATTTAATCCATAAAAGAAATAACGGCTTTTCTTCCAAATTCACTTGCACTATCAAAAAGCTGTGTTATGGAGTGCATTGTAGATACTAACTCAATCATACAATGTAGATGCAAAATTCGAGAATAACCATTAGATCCATCATATTCATTATACTTAATGTAGATATACATTTCATTAAGCCAACACAGTTCACTCTTCTGTTGGATGAGATAATGAGATTAAAAGACCGTTTAATGAACTAAAAGGAACTAATAATAATCACATACATTATGAGATTATATAGGAAATTCGTGTCGCTAATTTTAAATTCCAAGTCAACCTGTAGTGGTAAATTCATGGAAATAAACAGCAATGGAGCATGCGAATAAGAACTGAACAAATTAATTCGAAGAAATAATAAATTGTAAACTAATATTTCTGAAATCCTTGAACACATTTCACTTAAATTTCCCAGAAATTAAAATATTGAAATAATTTTTATTATTAACATGACAACTATTTGTAAAGAAAATAGTGGCATGCACTTTAACAGAAATATATATTTCAATGTGATCAACGTATTGCATGAGTACGAACGTTAGTAGACAAATTTGTAGAAAATTCCAAGTTCGAAAAAATTGCGACAACGCTTTATTTTTTTCACATTATGCATGTAATCTAGATTATAAAAGTACTATAATTCGCGTTTATTAGTGATCTTCTGAAATGAGAATTGACTGTCAATAACTAACTCAACTGTTTCCCATAGAAATAACGACATCTTGCGAGAGCTTTCAGTTTCGCGTCTTACGACGCCTCCTAGCGGCGAGAATCCGCATCGTGCGTGGAACAGCTGCCGATCGAAAGCCGCGAGCCCGGCCAGTTAAAAGGTTCGATCGGGCTAACGCGATTACGGAGGGAGTCCGCTCGCGATTGGAACGCGCAACGTAAACACGCCTGCGAACCCGAGCCGGTGCGCGCAGCCCCTCGCAGGTGCGTGTAGTGGACGAGCGTGCGTGCGAGTGTGCACGCGCCAGTGTGCGTCAAGCGTTGCGTGTCGCGGCGTGAGTGTGCGTGCGCCGGCAGGGCCAGACGAGAGGAATCAGAGCTCCCGCGCCGAAGATAAAACAGCGGAACATCGGCGCGGTGCTTTCCTTTTTTTTTTTTTTAACCTCTTCCCTTCTCTCTCCATTTTTTATTTCCTCCCAACTTTCCGATAACAAAAATCACTTTGATGTGTCTGTCGAATTCCGCGTCGCACCCCATTTCGTCGCGAGGGCCTCGGGAATATTGAAATCCTTTCCGGTGCGGAGCGGCGTGGCGTGGCGTGGGCGCGGGAGCCGCCGCTGCCCGCGGCCAGCAGGTGGAGGGCGCGGGCCGCGAGTCAACTGTTTGCGTTGGGCGGCGGCAGCGATGCCGTGGAAGCGGAGGCCGTGCGGCGCTGCGCGGCGATAGCAGCGACGGCAGGCAAATTAAAGGAGTGGAGACGGCTGTAACGGTGAGCAGAAGGGGTGAGCGGTACGAGAACGACAACGGAGAAGGTGATTTTGCGGACCGTGCAGATCCGGGAGCGAGAATGAGTGGAAAGGATGGAAGTAGGAGGGGGAATGAGGGGCGGAAATAGCAACGACAGTAGTGAAGTAGAGGAGGAGACGAGGTGATAAAAAACGGGGGTAGTGGTGGCGGTGGCAAGGAAGGAGGGGTGAGGGGCGTTGAGGACGGTGGGTACAGTAAGGAGTGCCAACCTGTAGTCTGGAAACGACGGCGTCAGTCAGAAGGCGGGGATGAGTCAGATTCGTGAGCGGTGGGCGGAGCGTTTTGGGCAGAGAGAGAGAGAGAAGGAGAGAGAGGAGAGAGAGAGCAGAGGAGAGAGAGAGAGAGAGAGAGAGAGAGGAGAGAGAGAGGAGAGAGAGAGAGAGATGAGAGAGTAGAGAGAGAGAGAGAGAGAGAGAGAGAGAGAGAGAGAGAGCAGAGAGAGAGAGAGAGAGAGAGGAGAGAGAGAGAAGAGAGAGAGAGAGAGGAGAGAGGCTGAGAGAGAGAGTTGAGACGACAATAGCGGAGGCGAGGCGAACAGCTGGAGGGTGGAAACTGGCGTGGCAGGGATGAAGGGAGAGCAGGTGAATGTGGAGGCGGAGGCAGAGGCGGAGACCGTCGAGGGGAAAGCCTGCGCGCCTTACGTCTTTGCACAAACAAAACACGCCGGCGGACGGGCCGGGCCTTCGTGCACGAGTCGCCCGGGGCCTGTGTTTCTTTCGAGAGGCTCGAAGACTACCTCGCCAGGGCAACAATGAACCGTATCAACCTCGGGAGAGGATCTTAATCACGAGAAGTTGTTTGTACAAATGATGCTCCATATGAAAGAGACTAAAGCGAGAAAGCGGCTCCGCTGCCAATTGCTTTGAACACTATAATGGTCAGTTGCAGACACTTTTCATTCACATGCCTAAGCGATAAAAAGTCGGTTATTTTGAAGCATGCAGAAAATAAAAAGGTTTTTTCTTCAGTAATGTTTACTTCGAGAACTCTTAAATAAGACTAAAAGTGGACAATGTAATTCAATTACATGAATAAATATTTCGCATTGAAATGGTTTATCTTCTTGAAAAAAAATAAACATTCTTAGAAATGAGGAACTGCATATACATTAGGTATATATCAAGGAAAGTTATTACGATAGATATGGATTGTTTAAAAAATCGGCAATAGCTACGATTGAAAAATGATGAACAAATGCTGATTTTTCTTCCAACTGAAACAATATTGTAATTGATTAAATTACACAAAACATTTATTTAAATAAAATTATCGTATCGCTAAACAGAAATAATTATTATTATAATTGAATAAAAATAAATTACTTTTGATTAACGATATCTTTATTTTTTTCGTGTATGTTCGTATTTAATTTAACTCTTATCTTGTACAATGTTCTTTTTACAAAAAATAACGTCAAATGATAACAAAATTTAATAGAAAACAAAATATCCAAATCTCAGACACTCACGGAATTCAAAAAGTAAAACAAAAGAATACTATGAAAGGATTTTAGGAGAAAATCCATTTCCATGGGCAACAAAACAAACAATACTACTTCGCAGAAAAAAACAACAGCAACGTTTCGAATGACCAACGAGAGGGTGAGTAAATCTAGTTAGTTCAATTCCTTCTTCTAACAAGGAATATCTGATAATTGCCCCGTCTCCTGCCTCGTAACTTCGCAGCCCCCGCCCTGCAGAAGAATGCGCGAGCTTCAACACGCTACGGTGCGGCTCCCAGCGCTGGCGGCGCGCACACTGGGCGGTGTGCCGATTCGTCGGAGCCGAAAACGGCACTCTGAAAATACGTCACGTCTGGCACACTTCAGTTTTAGTATGCGTAGTGCGCAATTTCAGGCTGCGTATGAATCGAACAAATCTATGGTCGCGGGGGAGAATAATTTTAGGTAAGGCCTTAACCCCGCGACAACAAAATGTATATTTCAAATCGAATCTAGTTTAATGATGAATCATTACATGTGATGTTATATGTAATAACATTTGTTGCATATTACTTACATATGAATAAGGTCAATAGATCTCAACACTTAACACATAGCAATTCTGTAACTTCTTCAGAGATTGTGAAGGTACGAAGCAGTGGTAGACAAATTGTACTCAAGTGTACACACATATAAATGCATTTGAAGATATGCCTGTAACACAAAATACAACCCTAAGAAAGGGTTAATAGCTGAAATATGAACAGCTAACAGTGCAATAGTTTAAGGCATTAATAGTAAGTTCTCAAGAATCGTGTACCATCTTGCATAAGTGAAGAGCTTATTTGCAAAGTGCAAGTCCATTGTCGTTTAGTTTGTAGTTGTTTTTCATGGCAATATATTCTTAGAGCGCTTCTCCATTATGCTGCCAAATATTGGGTTCACAATTGGCCTTTCATGTAGAATAGCTCAGTCCTATTTTGAATTACAAGGCTGAGTTTCAATCATTTCTGCTGCTGAAAAAGTATTTTGATTGGATATATATCACATTGGGTATAAGTTTGTTTTTTTTCAACTTTCTAAAAAAAGTAACTATACTAATAAAAAATGTAGTTACTAAACAACGTAATTTCGAAATAAAAATTGGATACAGTGAATTGATCTATTAGTGATAAGTGCCATAGCTCGCAAGTAATTAATGTTTCGCCCGGAAGAGCGCGCCAGCGGTCCAGTGTGCGCCTGGCGCGCCGCACATCGCCTCCCGCGGAGCCCGCTCGGCGAGCTGTCTGTGCGCTGTCTATTTATTTGTTAGCGGCTGCAGGCGTGGCGCCCCGGGCCGCGGCCACGCCCGCGCAGTCACGTCCACCCGCCCCCTCCCGCCCCGGCTCCAACCTCCCGCGCCCGCGGCCATCCCGACGCCTACATGTGTTGCCACCTCACCTCACCTCACCTCGCCATCGCCGCCCACCACTGCGCGACGACCACTACTCCTCGCCCGGGCATTCTTGATCAATTGCTTTCTGACCTCCTTCCTCTCCCTTACGTGGTCGTATGCCTTCCGTTCTACGTCCTCCGTTCTACAGCCTCCTGTCATACGGCCTCCGTCCTCCGACCTAGACCCTTCGACATATGCCCTCCGTCTAAGCCTCCCTAGGATTACCCTAAGCCTTCCGTCTCACGCCCTCCGTCCCACGCCCTCCGACCTACGCCCTCCGACCTACGCCCTCCGACCTACGCCCTCCGACCTACGCCCTCCGACCTAATATAAGCCCTCCAATGAATGCCCTCCGTGCTACATATATTAAATTAGATAAATGTATGAAGACCAAGGTTTGAAATTTGACTAATAAATTCTAAATTAAAATGGAAATGGGTAATGGTCATGTATACAAGAGGGAGTACGAGGAAAATATTTGATAACAATAGAGAAGCTATTTTAATCAATAGGGAACGGAATGTATTGGAATAAAAAGTAAAAAATGTACATATGTGTATCTATTTTTTTCAAAATATATAAGAAAGAAATAAAAAATTTAAAAAAATATTTTATAATTTAAAATTCCTCTATATATACATTTTACGAGTACAAAACGTCATCGATCGTCTTATCATGGATTTGAAGAGAAGAAGTAATTGCACACTAGTTTCCTTCACCACGTAAATTACGTTTGTCATACACTGAGACTACACTATACACTTGAGACGGTGCTCAAGTGAATAGTGTAGTACCGTGCTGACCATGATGGATCTCGAAGGGGGGGAGGGACATCATCCCCTCGGCATACTCTTATTAGTTGGTTTTTAATCGCAGGGTACGCATAGCACAATGAAACGTGAGTAAGCATTACGTTGGCATTACTTCTGCTTCCACACGTTCGTCTGTCGGGTATCGACTACGCAATTTTCAACCACCAAGGGGAGGAGTAAGTTTGAAGAAGGACCGGTGTTCATAGAGGCGCGTTTTATTTCTTTGTAAGAAAGATGATTCCAATAACATGGGATATTGCGAACTCACGTCAGAAATGTTCAGTTTTGATATAAATATATTAAAATGTAACGAAATATGTATAATAGATACTTTTGTACAAATATGTAATTATACCAAAATATTTAACAATATGTAAAATGAAAATAGTTCCATTTCATTTATAATAACCCATAAACTTTTTGAATGCAGCTATCTTATTCCTGTAAATATATGTATTTACATGAAAATATAGCAGATATTCTTATTTATCTGGTAATCATAAGTAAAAATCCCGAATCTTAAATAAGAGGAAGAAAACATTTCGTACGTAAGTTTTCATAACCGAAAATCAGTACAGACGTCTGTCTAACCCCCAAAAATAAATGTATAATCACGGATCAACCTCGGTATCTAAATGAAGCTATTGTCGTGTTAAATAGAAAAATAAATGTAAAATTAAAATTAGTGTATTAATGGCTGTCTAATTGCCAAATAGGCCAAGGGGAAATCACCGTCAGACTATGTAAGTTAGAACTTGTATATTATTTACAAATACATATTTTAAAAATTATTGAAAGCGTATTTGACAATTCAAATTTTTTTTGTCCGTGTCCATTTTTTTTGTCCGGAGAATGTATTTGCATTCTCAATGCATTGATGTATTTTCTTTCAAGCAATCCGCAAACCTAATTAGTCCAATTAGGTATTTAGTTTCCGCCAATAATATTCTTCTATTTGTAGTGAGTTTTACAAAAAAAATGATGACTGAGATGTATTAATTCGGTATAATTATTACGTCACCATGCTAAGGGCGAGAAAGCATGCGCTGTTTTATCTCCACTCCTTTTAACGTCAAACCCAGTGAACGCTCGGCAACTTTATCCCGTCTATCGCGCACCAGCGGACGCCACCCACGGCCCGCTGTCCGGCAATCGTTTCAGTCAATTGTCGCTCGCCGGGCTCCATTCTTCCCTCATTGGACCACTGCCATTCATTTCCAGTACATCGCTTTAGACACGTGACCTGATGAACGGTCAGATGCACAACATTGCTATCGTATGTTTTTCAAAATAAAAGAATGAAAGTCCTCGGCAAAATCATTTCCACCATTGCACGCCTCTCGTTCCTTCTATTTATGACAACTAATCGTCGTTTAGCTGTTATCCAAGACAATGGTTGTGTAATTTGACTTTGTATGTCCATCTGACATCCACTTAACTTCTCACCACTTGATCTAAGTGTCAATTCTGCTTTCATCTCTCATTCAATAAAATATCTTCATAGGCTAAATAGATGCTAAATGTTTTTAAGTAGACAAAAGAAATGCTTCGATCATTAGATGCTCACCAGCAACATCCATTGACATTTACGTGTTTTATTTAATTTATCGACAAAATGTCTCATGCTCATGGCCTCACGCGCTGCGCTTGTCCAACGCCGAGTGTTCATTGACTGATATTGGTCCATGAGCGACATCGACACAATTTATGGGGAAGTAATGCACTTGCTAGTTGCATCTGGAGTTATAATTCTCCGTCGGGGGACACAGAATAGTGCAAAAGGCGCGAAACACTTCATAGTTACAAACGATTAAAATGGATTTTGATGAAATAGAATAATTATGTGGTTGCCTAAATTCTGCAGCAACATTACAGTTCCTTGTCTTGCTTTGCCTACAGATACATCGACCGCCTTATCACTAAGAAAATGTTTCTTGCAAATGCATCAACATCCAAACATGTCCATTGTAAATACGTCTACACATAAAAATTGTTTACGAAAAGATTTTTCTTAGACTCCATAATAATTTAGACCGTGTAATTAATGATCCATGTTTAATAGGTAAAATACCTTTGTAAAATGTATCCACTACAAACATTTCATTTATATTTGACATCTGCCTACAATTTTAGCAGAAGCTTAAACATTTAAGAAATATCTATATATCACTTTGCTTTGTACATCCGTTACAGTTTCCATTTGCTTGGAATTAACCTGGTCAGATTTTTTGAATTGGGTTCTATCATCTTCAGTGTCGTGCTAGAGTAGTGAGCTTATTGTCACCTAATGCAGTTAACAACTTCCATTTGCTTGTTTGGTGAGACTCAATTCTTAATTTTTAAATTTGCTATGCCATCCTCCAATGTTATTACTCCTTCTCTAAAACATGTTTAAAAACATGATATAAATATTTCAAATATCATGCAGATGACGCAGCGATAGTATTTGTCGTTTTCCTTCTCTAGGCACATGCTTAAAGTGATTATTTCCATGCAGGTTCCACACCGTCGCTATTGGTTTCGAACAAGTACTCAACAAATAAAGACAAGATCATTAAAAGTTTCAAAGGTCTTCCCCACGAGTTGCCGAAATTCACGTCTTACAGTGTAATGTTCCTCGCTGTGAAATGATCCTTGCATCTCACACAATTTAATGCCTCTTCTATGTTTTTGCCTACTCTTTTCTGAATTGAATAGGCGAAATGGAAAAGATGACCCTTCACTTCATGTCCCCACATTTTTGTTGATTAAGTTTTAGCTCGTTGAAGCTTGGTTGATTGTCGTATCGTCTCGTCTAATTTACGTATCTTTGTGACTTTATTACGTGTACTGAGATGTGCATACAAGTTATACAAACTTCATTTCGATTCATATGTTTACATTCTGTATTCTTATATAACACTATAAAAGTATTATTCTTTGTTCTCTAGAACAGGCGTTCCACCCTCTCTCTGTTTTAAGTGTAAAATTATCGTAACTTCGCCCTTTTCCTTCATCTCTCCCAAGCATAACGCCCAATTCAGACGTTCATTTGTCTCTGCTAAATACCCAGAAATATCTAATACATTTAAACTCAGCTAAAACCCACGTAGTCGTTCGTCACAGGAGATTCTGTCTATTTTTGGATGATCCCCTCCTGATTACCTATCGGGACGAGCGCTTCACAAGAACTCTGTACGACCTTTTTAAAAAAATCAGACAATACGAAAACTATTGAGACCAGAAAGCAGAATAATATTATTTATGATCTCTTATTTCTTATTTCTAATCTTCACATTTCAGAGAAGGCTCAAGGCAACAACTTCAGAATTTCTGAGGTTGCGGATTTTCGTCACTAGTTCGAATTCCGCTGTTGTCTGGAGGAGAATTCTATCAGCCGGCTTATCTATTTAGGCCCGTAGTTTTCCCTATCTTTTCTGATCAATACCAAATGAGTTCTGGAGCAATACCTTATCATATGGACCTGGGACTTGGTTAGCGAACCAAGCTGATGTAGAGGTTGGTTCCGAATCTCATCATCCGGCTGGGGAGGGATCACGCCGTCTCCCGTTAAAAACACATGCACTACCTTTACAAGACTACAGCAGTTGACGCCCTCAGAAATAAAATAATCCATTTATCGATCAATCAGCACGCCGTACCACAGTTAAGCTTTCACATTTCCACTAGTATGACCGCACCCCTCCATGCACTAGCATACACGTATTGTCCGAGTCGTTTCATCTCTTCACCCACATCCACGTTCCCTCCGCCTAGCCCCTGGCGTCCAATACATCGCCCTCTCCGGCCGTTCCTGGCGCTGCCGACCTCCCCTCGCCTTCACCGCCGAACGAACACCTGTCGGTCTGACAGCCGTCGCGGCGGCGGCGTGAGCGGCGCGTGATTTCCCGGGCGGGGCCTCCGCTGTCAAATTTGCGCGCTGCGCTAATTGGGTGGGCTGAACGGGGGCGGTGGGGGCGGCGGGGGCGTAGGCCTCGGGGGCAACTTCGCTCTTCTCGCCCCTGCCGCCGCCGCACCCCGCGCCCCCGAAGCTGGCGCAACTAGAATGCGAGGAGTCTGCGTCTGAGGTCCCAAGTTCCCTGCCGTAATGGGAACTTCGGGATGGGTACACAGCGTTCAAAGTAAACTGTCCGTAACCGTGGGCGGTAGAAAGGAAATCGATAAAGCCCTGTAAATCTTTTTAACGTTTACCTCTCGGGGTGCTTCAGGGGAGAACTGCTGTAAAGAGCTTATGGACATTATTAAAAGGAAACTAGTGCTAGCGGAGTAGATGGGACAACACCATATATTTTCTTGCATCATTTGTAACGGCTGCACAATATTAATCAACAACATGAACCTGCAAAACTGTTGGCAAACATCTTTTTTTTCTCAGCGCTTTCTTCTCAGAATTCGAATTCCTATTTTTAGCACTACATTCACCTTATTGATACACTATCAGCCTCACAGCCTAACTTGACCTTTCCGACGCTTTAAAAATATTCAACATCTGCATTTGCAATTTTAAAGAATTCAGAGATTTTCATTAACATTATTTCAAGATCTACTTGTAAAGAACAGATTCCATTATTTGAAAAATCCTCTATCATCAATGTGTCAGTTTTGCGATGTTAAATTTTTGTTTACAATATTTGAAAATGAGATGATGGCTGAAAATGGGACCTGAGCCATTTTATGCATCTAATACTCTATACAAAGAAACAATTTAAAGAAAAATGTATCTATGTTTTGAGACAATAACTCTTTAAAAATTGCTTACATTTCAAGAAAATGACTCACTTTTTCGAAAAATTGTACATGATCTAATTTCAAGATTTATCTGGGAAAAACATATTTCATCAAAGGTAAAAAATGTATCATTAACATTGGAGTTGTAAAAAAATGCCAAAAAAATTTCGACATTTTGCAATTTTGCAATTGAAAAAATGTTGAAAATATTGTTAAGACTTCATGTATTACTTACCACTTATATTAACATACTCCCAAAAATCTGAATATCCGTTTAAAACTCTCAGGGCCTCGGGTTTGCCCAACTCGTTCCAGATACACCAATTTTGGAGAAAATTGTCTGAACATTTTAAGCGCTAGCGATCATAAACAGACGGACGGACGGACGTAGGGACGATGCAAGGACGGACAGGCAGATGTTTTGCGGTCTGTTAATTTTTCGGTATCAAGGACCCAAAAATTGGTTAATTCCGACACCACAACGTGTTAGAAGTAATTTACTGTGTACAGTAGCAAGACTCATCTACATTTTGAAACACAGGGCCCTAAAATAAGTGTTATTCTTTCGAAAATTGCTGATTTCTGCCGCAGCACTACATTACTACTTTTTACTACGTTAGTACGAGTAAGACCAGAAAGTAAAATAGTACATATAGGGCACTTAGAAATGGGCAGTATTGTTCAATCGCTTCGAATATCAAAATGAGATTATCACGATCTATTTTCTTCTTTTATTGAACTTTATTTTACGAAATTTATTGATTAGTAGCTTATATTGAATAAATATAGCAGATTTTTTGTTCGAAGGCAAGCTATTGTTCTAATAACATTTCACATTAAACAACATAGTTTGATTACGGAAAAGCTATTTGAATCGAACAAGGGAGTTTATTATGTCCCATTATTCCGCCACTGAATGAATGGTGGCAACACGCTCCCTATAGTGCACAACAACATCCCGGGCCAGTAGTCCAGTTCGGTGATTCGTATTGTTCGTGCAGGGGCCCTCCGCTGTCCCGAGGGCGGCGCGGTGCGGGCGACACGAGACCGTAGGTGGGGAGGGGGCAATGCTGCACGCGATGGAGACAGAGGGACGACCGTGACAATGACGGCGGTCAGGGAAATGTGATGGAGATGGCAGAGACGTCGACGAGAGATGACAGCAACTCATATGAAGTCTATTTCAGAGGAGGATTCCACGGAGGATCCGGAGTATGTACCCATAGAACCACCGGATGATTGAAACGACGGCGGAGATCACAGTGATTGTAAGAACGACGGGATGAGAAAAAAAATCTTCGGAATTAATGGCAACGCTAAGTGGAACGATATTTAAGAGAAAGAAGCAATAGAGAAAGAAATGGGAACTATGGAATGAAGGATAAGGAGGTTTAAGGCAGTCGGGTAGAAGGCAAGATTCTCAAAGAAGCTTCTAAAGTGTGCTTCAATGGCAACGATGTGTTACGTTAAATTGAATGTAGTCGGAAGCTGCAACGTGAAAATCAGTGAGTAAGAAAGAGATGACCGCCCGTAGGTAGACGGAGACAAGAGCTCCAGTTAGTGAAAGAGAGCCAGGGAGTTGGTGGAGACGACAGGGAGCGACGAGGAAGCGAGGGGCGGTTGCGACGGGTGGCTGGCGCTGGGTCCAGGGCTGCGCGGGCGAGGGCGAGCGACGGACAGCGAGCTTGGCCGGTCGGTGGGCGCGTGTCGCCCGCGGGCGCCTCGCTCCGACCGTGTCGCGCGGTCGCCACCGCCGCAGCCGCCGCTTCGTATCTTCAAAATGGCAGCGGGCGGGAGGGGGGAGGGGCGAGCGAGAGCGCGGTCATGACGTCACTTCCCGGGGTCGGGGCTGCGGCCGCGGCGGCGCTTGTCCAACGAGTGGCGGCGCGTGTAAACGCGCGTTTATTGCGACTCGTCGGCCCACCGAACACGGCCCGGCATGTCGGCCCCTCCCCCGCCGCCCGCGGTGCCGCCAGCGCGCGGCGACGCCCCGCGGCGTTGGCTCGTGACCCCGCCGCGCCGCGCCGACCGACCGGCCAGGTCCACCCCGTTGCTATCACGCCACCGCAGCCCCCTACCGCTGGCGCATTCTCATTTCTGGCCCATACTTGCAAAGCCACCGCTGTTGACTGCAGCGTGTGCATTAGCATAGCATCTACCACCGTCATACCGTAGTACATGGCGCATCACTTCATTGCGCCCGCCCTGTCTCAGCCCCTTTGCTGCTTTTCACTGTAGATCCATGCGATGGGTTCTCATGACTATCGTTGTTCAACACGTTTTCGTTATAATTTATAAAACAAAACTTAATAATCGCTAACAAATTGCATAAGTTGGCTGCTTAAGTTATTAAAGAAACGTAAAGGTGAAACAATCCATGTCATAATACATGTGTTGATTTAACCGCACTCAAAAGAAAAATATACCTTTGTGAAATTTCTCTCAAAATATTAAACATACTTATCGCTGAATGTAACATATTCACCTCTTTTACGATCTATTGTTCCATTAAGTAAAACTTTACTTCGTTGTATTTCATCTAAAAAATATATCATGCGCCAACCGCAGCTAGACTCGTACTGCTCGTAAATGTTAATATTTCTACTTTAATGAAAGTGTGGCTTATCTTCTAATTATACATGGATTTTTGAAGAGCTTGTGATAGTATGTTTTTAAAGAGCTTGTGACAAGATGAGACACACATCGACCAAAATCGAGATATTAACATTCACAAACAGCAAAATGCTCCTGTGACTGGTGTGATGTATCTTGTTGCAATCCCAAGCCCTTCAATTGAAGTGCAATGCTCTAAATTTAATTCTTAAAGGTTTATTCTGTATTACCTTCAGTAACAGTTTTCAAATGAAACATATTCACGTTTTTTATTTGAAGGAGACGTTGAAAATAATATGCTTAAACAAACAGCCAAACAAAAATTGTACAGCAATTAATGTGGGGGTAGCAGTTCCGCTTGGCCAATGGATGGAGAAGCCCCCCCCCCCCATGAACCTTTTACCTTTGTCCGCCGCTGCATCTCTGAGCCGTCAGCGCCGTCGGTTGCAAATGCTACCCCTCCCCTCCTCCATCGTGCTGCTGGACCGCCATTGGCCCAGCGCGTCGCTGGCCTATCCCGCTCGCAGTAACCGGATTTTTTTTTCGGTTTCGGGCGGAGGCGGAGGCGGGGGGGGCGTGGAGAACGCTTGTGAAGCATCGAGGGTTGTTCCTCCACCCACGCAGTTAGATGCGCTTGGGTTCTTCGCGCTACGCCCACTCGACAATGAGAGCAGTTTTGTGTGTTCACGGACTCGTCGCTAATAGGAGCTTGTTAGTCGATGAACGAAAAACGTGACGCGGACTGAAACCACCGACCGGGTCGCGCGCGCTTGCGAACTGGAATGCACAACATGAAGACCGGGAGTTGGCCTAATCCTTTCCGAGAATGGTGATGGAAAAATATGTATCTCTAATGTGAAAAATAAAACACTAGTAAGGTTTTTTTTTTATTTTTGATCGTCCAAACGCGCACGATGCCGCATCGTGAGCTAGTCAGGTTGCGCTTTGGCCCGTGAGTCACCTCCTTGAGATACTATTTGTTATAACAATGCTATTAATGCACTCTCAATTATTTAAACTGTATAATTATAAATGATTAAATATGAATGTAACAAGCGTTTAGCTTCTAGAGAGCATTGATCTCGTCCATGTTTCTTGTCCAGCTTCCCTTGGCTCATGAAGCAAATGCTGAGACGGCCCCTTCCTTTGTTTCTGGACATACATGTACCTTCAGGATCTCCACACAGTTTCTTGAGTACTGCAGGGTATTAGTGAAGAACTCATGTATTTCGTACCATCAAGGAATACTATTAGAGAACCGTCAAGTTATACTCGTACTTTTCCATGCTCTCACGGCAGTTGATTCCTTCACATAGGGTACATTAAAAGAAAAAAGAAGAAACATTGTCCCTTGTTTTACGGTATAAATAGTTTCTATTACTTGGATGCGTATATTTTTTTATCAAATTTTCGCCAAAACTCTCATTGCTACCTTCCTTCATAAATCAAATTCGTTCGTTCATCTGTGAATCAAGGGGTTCATTCGTATCTTTACCGCTACCCAAAAAATCCATTGCCACAGAGGATACAGCGAAATTTTGCAGAAATCAATACAACAGGTTGTTAAAAAGCAATGTGTTCCAGCTTGTTCCCGCACCTGAACCCCTGTTATATGAATATAAGCTCACTCATATGCTCATTACTCATCATGATGCCCCGCTGTTTGACGCAAAAGGTATTTTTCTTTTCCGTCTCAAAGTGTGTATCTTTTAGTTTTATATTCCTGCAAGTTCCAATGCTTAAGACCTTCCAGAATGCATAGCGTGAACAGAACAGATTGTGCTAAGTAGTCTCTCGACCTATGTCTCCGTCTAAGTCTCCAAAAGACCACTTCCAAGACTCGAGCCACCAACCCAGATGAAGAATATCTTTAAACTTAAAATTCCCCTGATGCCTTTTTCTCTGAATGCTCGAAATTACTTTACACAAAGCCGCATTTGCACCGTAAGCCTGGAAATGAAAACTAAGGTACATTTTTAAACAAGTTAATAAATTAACACAAATTACGTATACGCTGAGGTGTGGGCGGGTAATTTACATAGAAATTAATAACAAGAGGGAGCTCCCTGCGGAGCGGGGCGGGGACGAGGGGCGGTTGCGCGGGAGCCCGCCTGACTCGTGGGCGTGCACAGGTTGGGGCAGGAGGGGGACAGCTCCCTCTGAGAAGAAATGAAGTGCGCGATGCGGTGGAGGGAGGTTAAATACGCGTTCTCTGAAACCCAAGCCATAACCACTTTGGCATCTTTGTGGCTTGAAGCTTACAGCCTACAAGGACGTTGGCTTGTCTTTTCTTCCAGTTTTGAGTTCATCGTGTGTCTTACATCCTTCTCATCTTTCATCGAAACATTCAAAATCGATTTGAATGTGTTTTAATTCATTGTTCATAATAAATTTCTGTATTAGAACCTCTTTTGGGAATGATTCACGGACTTATTTATTTTTAGTTCTTTTGGTGAATTTGTGAGAATCGTGTTTAACAGATATCCATTGATTGTGCGATTGTGTATCAATAATGTATGATAAAAAGAATGAATTATACTTGTTCAATGTTTTAGCATTGCCTCTCACATCTAAATTCATAACATAATGATGAACGAATCTTTGTGTAACACAGGCTTACTCCTTAATTTGTGTACCGCCAAAGAAACTTATTGAACTTTGATTTACTATTTTATACACACTACACATGATCATTTAAATTAGCTCTTACCGAGCTCCCAACTATGAAACATTAATTTTTCCCATAACTCTCAGCATTCTCCCTCGTTGTCCCCGACACACTGCCTAGAAAATCGACAACCCTTTCATGTATCAGACCTCCCACTCATCAACTAGTTTAATTTTAATTTCGCCATTCTCGACGAGCTGTCGCCTTCGTCGTTCCCGTCCCTTTTACTTCATTTTTACTGTTTTCTTCATGATTTTCAACCTGGTTCTCGATTCATGATTTTCAACCTGGTTCATGATTTTCGACTTGTTACTCTTCCCATCATCCATGCTCACCTTTGTCCATAACCTATCATTATCTCCGGCTCAATATGAAACATTTTGAAACTTTGTTACTCCACCTCAACTCCCTCTACATTCTATTTCTTCCACCTGTGTTCCCCCTGTTTGTTTTCCCTCTGCTACTTCGACGCTTCCCCCAGCTCCACCTCCGCCGTCCCGCGCCGCACGTCGCGCCCTCAGCGCCTGTTAATTGAATTGTTCGCCGCAAGCGGCACCATTTTCGCCCTCGTCGCCGATGCGGTTCTGGTTTGTCTTAGAGGCTTATGATCTTCGGCATTTTAGCTCGTTTGCTCTCCTCGCGTTTCCGTAGAATCTGTTATTTCAAAGAGGAAACAAGTTTCTTCTTACGAGGGAGCGCACAACTCTTCCTAAGAACTCCAAAGACCTTATCTAATTGAGAGATCTTTTTCCTTTCCGGGAGATAATTGTGCTTGCATCGTGGAAGAAATTATCGCGTTACGTGACTATACTAATAAATGACTTTTTTTCTTTCGTCGGGCCCTCGCTTTTTTACCAGAAACATGTCCGTGCTAAAAATGGCCCGAAGGGCATTCCGCGCGCCCGCTGCTTCTCGCGCCATATTGTGGAAGGGGGGAGCACGGGGGCGGTTTCGCTGTATATGTTCAGGCGGCACGACGCGACGCGGCCCAACCACGTGAATTGATATTCCTGCGAGTGGGCGCGCAGAAATAAGAACCACGACGTGCCTGCAAATATAATTGCCGCGGAAATTCCACGCCACGAAGGCGGGGGACTCACCGCCCCTTGGCGAGGGACGCGCAGAGCAGAGCGCGGTGGCGACGAGAAGACGACGGGAATGACGAGGGGAAACACGATGAGGTGGTGGGGACTGAAATTTAAGAAGGTGAACTGATAGGATGGAGCGCATTGATGACCAGAAATTTCTGAATATAGAAAAGTGAAATTTTTTTAATGAGTGAAAGCGATAAAAACTGTGCATCTACCTCTTTGGAACAGTGTAAAAATGTGAAGAATAAAGGATTAAGGAAGTTGAAATAGGACCAGCAAGCAAATAATTAAAAGGCTAATAAAACAGGTCAAATTGATGAAAAAAATTCTGAAGTAATGAAGAGGCTAGCAACAACGAATAGACTTTTAGAGGCTAGAATTGACAACAACATATTCAGTGGAATAATTAAAAAAATGAGATAAGGAAGAACTGAATGATCAAAGAGTTTATAATAATTACACAAATACATAACTGTAAGATTAAAATTTATGACGGAAATCAAAGAATTTGGAAACAAAGTAATTCAAAAACCTGGAAAGAATTAGAACTGAAAAACTTACGATTCTGAAAGAATAGAATAAAGGGAATCAAGCTTTATTGATATTATGAGTTGTGAACATAAAAAGTGAAAATATGACACTACCTATCAACCAAAAATAAGTAAATAAAAGAAAAGTACAATATATTGAAAGTACCACTTTTTTAATCAGTACCGTATGATTATCGAATCTGCACTGAGCATCATCTGCTGGCGATTACTAGTTCTAATTGCCTTGATACCGTGATGTCGGCTGGAATTAAATCGCACTACAGACTTAAATCACTCAATGGCTTTCTCGTAAGAAACTGATTTGGAACAAAGTCAACGATTCAAGTTTTAAATTTAACACATCGCCCAAATATAACAAATAGCACTTCCAGAACTTATAGTGGGGTAAAAATTATACTTTTTACCAATGAACTCTTAGTGGAACATATAATAGTGTACCACAGGGGGCATTTGCCCCTGGTTATTAGGCAACCCAGCAAGCACACATGTTCGGCAGGTTCATGACATCTTGACGGTCTCAGAACGATATCTGCCGAACGCCTGTGTAAAAAGTTGTCTGAAAATCAGGACTACTTGAACTATGTGTAACTTCGTTTTTGAAATTTCCCACGTGTTGATTGGCAAATAGATCCCTCTACATTCCCTAGAAGTTTATGTCATTTCTTTTGAGACACTCTTTAGAGTACATATGAGTGAAAGTAATAATTTACTTCGATCAATACGAAGAAAAATAAGTAAATATACCACAACAACTGTTGTCATTATTATAAACAATATTATTATTAATAATTAGTTACTATTGTTAATGTTATTATTGCATTCGAATTCCTCAAGAACACATATTTCTGCAGTTATCTTCCGGGATATAACGAGTTTTTTATCCTCTGAGCAAAACCCAATCACTTCAGGTGAACTTTCGATGTCAACGGTTAGAAGAAAATGATAATAATTTCGTGGAATGGAAAGAGAATTTATTTTTAATTATTTTTCATTACATAATTGTGTTATCAAACATTTTAATTTCTTTGTGTATCTATATGCTATTACAGTTACATTTAAGTTTTGACATTTAAGTTTTGACACTGTACATTAATACTGTACATTTTACACACATGAAAATTCAATAAAACTCGAAAAATGCGGGGGAGGACGTCAGCCTAGTTACACTGTAAAAACAATACAACACTATGAGGAATGTTAAACGTTTGAGAAAACAAAAACACGTTTATGTCCCGAAAACAAGGATAAGGAAACCTGTGAAATAAACGTCATGAAAAGAGAAAAAATACGTAATTTGTATAAGGATGATATTCGAGAATATTCCAAACACATCAGTACAGCAACTGAGAGGTTAAGACATCAGAGTGATCGAAGTCAGAACAGACAATAAGGCCGGTTCGGAAAGCTCAGAAAAGGTAGCAAGAAAGAATGCAATACTGGAAGTCAGGACGTTGGAAGCGTGCGTGCAGTGGCATGAGGCAAAACAAGCTCCAACCCGTCGTTTCAGAAATTACTGCAGGGAAAGAGAAAATCGCGTCGGTTTAAAAGAAAATAAATTCGAAATATGAATACAATGGTGGAATTGTACTCCTCTTGTTCTGTTTAAATAAGCCAATTAAAGAAATACACCCGTAAACATTTCGCAAGCCCGCGCGGGCCGCTGGACTCTGACAAAAGAAGACGGCAGCGGGAATGGCGTGGGCGGAGAGGAGAGGCGAAGGAAGAGACGACTAAAGCGGATATGTAAATGGCGATGGGAGACGGCTACAGCAGAGGCACAATGACGGCGATGTTCGTGTCGGCGGTGATAGCGGTCGGGGGCATCAGAGCGGTGCCCCCAGCGGCTGCGGTGGCGACGGGGGCGGCGGAGGCGGATGCGGCGGGCGCGAAAGAGAGCGCGACGCTGTTGGCGGGCGAAAGCGGGGAGTGGGGGCGCCGCACGCGGAGAATAAAGAAATGAACGTCGGGCCGTAGTAAAGCTCCGAGTAATTGGCTTACAGCGTCCGCGCCTAGCCTGCGCGTGGCGGGGCGGTGTAGGGCGGGGGCAGCTTCGTCAGCCTCCCGCTTTGCCCGCGCCGCGCTGCGATCGCCTTGTAACTAACCGAGGCACTCGCCCGCCTGTCCGCAGCTCCCCCCCCCCCTTCGGCCTTTTGTTGGCCGCGTGGGTGGCGCCCCTCCGCCGGCCATTGTGGCTTCTCCTACAGGTTGCGATCGCTCCAAAATATGGGAGTACTTTGGGCGCGAGTGGTCGAGTGCGGAAGCAGGTCAGTAGGAATGCCGAGTCGCTGATGGAAATTATTCTCGTCTCATGTTTCGAATGAAGATCATGGATTTAGCGATGCCCAGGATTACGTTAAAGATTTATTTTATATTAAATTACATTTCCTTATAAATATTCTATGTTTATATCATTGTTCATTTATACTGTACACAAAACGTAACAGTGGTATATAGGTACGTACATAAGTAATTGATATTTATTATAAAATCCTTATTCGTAATTACTTGAACCAACTGCTTCACAATTGTAGGTTTCTGTTTCACATTTTAAAATTTTGCCTCCACTTAACAAAAAGGGACGGTTGAAGTCGCGCCATCTTCCCCATTTCTACCAACAGCATGGACTCGGGGAGCCAATCGCTTTTACATCATATACTCGTATGTTTATCAGATCATTTTCGGAAGAAGTTGATTCTATATAAATTTGTAATCCAAACAATAACACATTCCTGAATATTATTGTACGTGAGTTCCATATATCAGTTTTCGGAAGAGACTATTAAACACGTTTGGAGGCCATGAAATCAAGTAACTGGTTAATTACAAAAGCAGATTAGATAGCGAACTTCTGAACAAAAACAATTGACGGAATATTCTCATGAATTTACAGACCCAAAGTTACATGTAGCAGTACGAATGATCATTGATAATCAAACAGCTGCATCAAGCGCTTAGCATTATATTGTACGGTACATTTGGTTTTTGTACACTCGAAATGTTCCAGTTAATTCAGTTGGATTCATTGGATAAGAAGCAAAGTAAAGTGAAGGAATAAATTAATGAATTACAAAATAAAAGTGCCATCTTAATCTATGAGTTTCCATTGTAAGAAAGAGACAACGTGTTTTCCACGCCCGGAACACATCGCTTGTCCCCATCACGAACCCAACCCGACCGCCTAAGTGTATCCTCGATCGGCTTAAACGCCTACATCCCGACGTTCGCTGATACCAATTAAGCACGCCGTTTGTGCATAATGCGTTTCGACAACAAATATGACGGAAGAATAGTAATATTTTTTTGTTATAACTATAAAAAAAATTATTTGAAACATTGGTATCATGTTTTCTAATGAGTTAGTATACAGTTGCAAATTAACATTGGTTTACAATAATAGTATTACGATGTGCACCATACACAGAGTTGCAGAATAAATGTTACAAGTTTGTAGAGCATGCAGGCGATGACAGATGATCACGTTTGCCATTATATCTGCTGAGAAATTTAATATTACGAACCTTCAGACGCGACGTTTGTCCTTTACTGGTAGGAAACTCAGCACGCACTGGTGTTTGGCCTGTAATGTTCTGACTGAAAGGCATTTTTCCCCCTGCCAAACCCTAATGCATAATTTCATTCTAATTAAAGACAAATGTAACTTTATTATATTATATTTTCATTATATGAAATTTTCCACCACACGTGATAATTTTAGTATCCTGTAAGCGCCCTAGAAGTTTGTGAAATTTATTCTGAAAAATGCTCTAATACTAACGTACAAAGATACTGTACATCAGTGCATTCTCTACAATACAGACTGGGAGGGCATCAGTTTATGGAATGGAATTAATGAGTGATAAGACCCAAACATTTTTATGTAAAATAAAATGTTATTATTAAATTATACAAATATTTTTTGGCAACGACATCAAAGAGATTGATTCGTTTTCAAACAAGAATGATAGTCAAAAAAGTTCCACTTCTAGAGAGTGTAGATATAGCGTATTCAACAGTGTATTCAACAATCTAGATAATTTGAAAAAAGAAAATAATGTCGACTCTCTTAGCCTCTTCAGAATAATCCAAGAAACAATCTGTGTTGATAGATGAGGGGCAAAGGAATGGAGAAATTTAAGGAAAGAGAGATTAACTTTATTCTTAATGTAATAACAAAATACAGAAAATCTGTTGTTTGTGCTTGATACACCGACACCGATTCTCCAAAATTGATATTTTCCAATCTATCTGAATGAACTGAGCGCCCTGCGAGTTTGAAAAAGATATTTTGAGGACACTTCACATGAAGTCTCAGCAACATTTCCAACTTTTTCTAAAAAATGGCTGTGATTGTTTGTCTTTAAGAAAACTGTTCTCTAAAGACAGATATTGAAACACGTTCATATACTATACTTGGGACATTACAGTATTTTCACGTAATTCTGCATGAAATATAAGCAATTTTTCAACATTTTTTTTTTTCGAAAAAGCTTCCAATTTATTTTTAATTTTCTCCTCGCAGATATCGAACACGGTATAAAAAAGACGTGCTAGTTCCATTTTCGACAAACTCTGTATTTTGGTAAACTGCAAAATATTAATATCACAAAAATTAAATATTTAATATGGAGATTTTTGTTTTATAAGAAATCTGTTCTAAAAATTCAGATATTCAAAAAAGGTCTTGTAGAATGTTTTGAAAATCTTGTATTTTTCCTGTAATACAAATTATTTAAAAAAACATTTTTTCAAAAAGCGGCCTAGAAAATGGGATAGAAAACCGGAATAGAAAATGGGCATGTGGTCCATGTGTAAAGGCAAATGGGGAAGTCATTTAAATGCAATTTCTTGAAGAAGAGACCGTAATATTCGCGAGATAATTAGGTCGCAAATAAGAGTAGAAATGTTTTAAGTTAAAATCAGTGTAGACGTAATAAGAGCTCCAGATGGAAATATGGAACAGTCGCTGACTTCACTGACAACGACAAGATTGCTGTAGAGCTTCAAAAGGGAAGTTTAGGTAATAAGTGGCAGAAATACATTAACGAATAATATAAATAGCAAGGCGAAGTTATGTTTCGATGTAAGTAATATTAAGATTGAGAAAGAATTGTTATGTTTGTTTTGCTTGTAGACATTCGATGTCCATCAAAGTTAACAATTAGAGAAATATAATGCAATATTTTTTATCACCAAAAATAATTAGAAATTGAATAAATTAATTGTGACAGACGACACTTTATGTCGGAATTATGTGTTGAAATTTATAAACTATATTTGTGTTGAAATAATTTATAAATGGCAAGTTGTTTAATTTATCAGTAACAGTAGTAACAAATATTTCCTAATGATAATTAAATTATTTACCACCCGAACACTCGTATGAGCGGTATCTTCAGGACCACAAATAAAAGAACAGTACCCTGAGAAATTGTATGTATGCTGACGCCCAGAGATTAAATAATAATCAGAGTTAGTCACTCCATTAAATTAAAATATTGTAAATATAAATGTTATTGGGTAGAATTCTGAGTTGCTAAAATAGCACAACCAATTCCGGGCAAAATAAGTAAATGAGGGAGAGTAATGCTCTTACAATGCCCTTAAATATTATAAAGTAGTAAATATTATGAAATAGTAAATATTATAAAATCGTAAATATAATAAAGAGTGCTTTTATTCACTTCAATAGCACGCCCCATACGAGACGGTTAAAGTATTCTGAATTCCGAAATAAATAAGAGAACGTTTGATTTACTTCAATACAGTAGCAAAAAGTTATTATTTTCTACATCTCTTCATGTCCTAGAAATTGTTAACATTTATTAAAGACACCACTAAAGAATACATTGACGTAAAACTTTGTACCTACTTTGAATATTGGCTTTTACCTCACATTCACCTCCCTTACCATACATCATTCCCCCTTTAGGAAGACGTGTATTCCGTTCAATAAACAAAACATGAATATTTACTAAGCAATTTCGTTTGAATATCGACAATTTCCGCGAAATTCCCACTCAGTGTTGTACATATCGCCAAATGAAATCCGAGCCGTACACGTTTAGAATGCCACAATTGGGATCGTATTTAATTTCGTAGCCAATGCTTATTCAAATTTCAAAGACGTATATTACAAGAAAAGAAGCAAAAATAAAATATATATTTTCATCAACTCTAGATTAACTTAAAATATAAGTTTTGGATATGTTGCACATTGTCAGAGGAACTAACTTTAGTGTATTAAATGTATGTCATACAACTTTACGTATTTTCGTACAAGACTGAAAATTATTCGATTAATTTAAATTATTCGATTTATTTCATGCCTACGTCATATCTCATTTTAGATTCAATACTATAATTTCTAACAGTGTCAGAATGTCTATAGCACTAGTCAAATTTTACTGGTAATGAGTAGTTACCGTCTACATCATAAAATTACCACGTAGTACTTCAAGTGAACAAATACTCGATTCGCACAGAAGAAATTAAAATCCGAAAGACTTTCATTTTTCTAACCTCTATTGACATGTGTGTGTGTATATATATATATATATATATATATATATATATATATATATATATATATATATATATATATATATTCCACAAAGCTTGTATAAATTTATTATTAAATACTGCTATTGTTTTGAATGTTTTGTTTCATCAGCCACCTTTACTTTTTTCTGCAACTCAAATGTATGCTATACCATTTATATTTTTGGAATCGCTGTGGAATTAAAGAAGGTGTCGTGCAATTTTTTAAATTTTGTCAGAGTGGAACACCCCTCCCAACGCCATGTGGCGATGACAAAGGTTTTTAACATCACGGACCATCACAAGGGTTGTTTATCCGAACGCATGCTTATGTGCCGATCTGAAAGTATAAAATAATTAAACAGTAACATTCGAATTTTAATCCATCACAACATGAAAGAGTGATTAATAAAACAGATACATTTAACATTAATGAAATTTTAAAGCTTATTTCACCCAGTTTCGTACATTAAGTATTTCCAAAATAATATGTCTCAATGAGGTGGATTTTCTTTAATTACATCTACCTACTTCATTTCTCTAATAAGAACGTAATTCCCTTACTTAATCAGAGTCGTCGGAAAAAATATAGTTAACTCCAGAACAATCAGCTGTGTAGGGTAGTGGAAAGGAAAAAATTATAAAACACTTAGTAATGCATTTCGTAAGAAGTTATAATGTGTTTTTGATTAGTTGGTGCTCTTCATATTTTCTATCTTAAGAATCGCAGTTCGTTCATTATTTCAACCGTGAAATACAGGTGTTTTAGAAGCTACCAATAATCTACAATCATTATTTTTCCAGTGTTTAATGTAGCTAAATCATTCTCTGGATATCCAGAGAAATGTATTCTTTTTTAACTTTATTTAAGCCACAAGATTTAACTATTGCTTGATGGCATGTGTTTTCCTCCAACTTTATTCCTCTCCCAAACACGCACCCAAGGGCATTTTCATTTCGGAAATAGCACTGAAATCAAAGCTCAGTGTCGTGCGAGTAGTTAAATTTAATCCGAGTAGCGCGTCCAGCGCTGTTTAAGTGCGACAATGGGGGCCTTAACGGCCACGTAAACGCCGCAGGCAGCGCCTGGCCGACCCTTGCTGCGCGGGGGCGGGGCCGGGGGCTGGAGGGGGTGT
>BOPP01000112.1:1480524-1499274 GCA_017312745.1 Gryllus bimaculatus | reverse complement strand
TGTTAAAAATAATGTCGCTGCGAATGGAATTTTTGACAACAATATAGAATTTTCAGTTTTCAAATTGCTGCTCAAACAATTCTAAAGAGTGGTCTTTTAGATATCACCTACTGAAGAGTAAAACGTTATTGTTGGTCGGTTTATCCGTCTCTTCCAGGTAATGCTCTCTCAATTCGCCTCACCATTTCTACACGTTTTCGACAGCCGATAAGTTGTCCGCATTGTAATATAATTAACAAAAAATACATTACAACCAAAATTAATGGACAATATTTAAGGCAGCAATAATTAAATACCGTCTAATGTTGAATATTTCGTTCTCTATGAAACTGCAGACTCAGCATTCGCTGTGTTTAGCACGCCCTCATGCCCTCGCAGTGACATTCTGTACATAGTTCTCACTCCACGACGCATTCTCCCGTGTACTCCTGAATTTCCCCCTCGTATTCCTTAATCGAAGACACCCCGCGTACTGCCTCTGCCACTTCCTTGCTTATTTCATCTTCCCTTCAACAACCTTAGCTTCCCCCATCCACCCAACATCTCTGACAACGTTACCTTCCACTTGACTCCCCTGTTCTACAATAAACTTCACAAGGTGGCGCTTGCCGCTCTGTCGAGACAAGTCGGAACCGTGTACCTACCCCTTGTTGATTACCCTCGCACAGCGATTGGAGCCCATCCTCGAAAGAATTGAAGATGACAATATAAGAAGGGTATGGAATAATAAAGGTTTTTCGTTGGCAATACGGCATGATTTGAAAGTGCGTTGACGGCAGTTTACTCTAGATTAACGTGATTAAGTGGCTCGAAAACAGATCAGAAATAACAAAAAGAGGGCGGATGCTATGAGGATCTCACTTAAAAATATCATTAGAAATGAATATTTTGAATATCGTCACTAAGATCATATGAATAAAGCACGAAAAGAAAAATTGGGATGTGACCCAAGATTGAAGTGATTGTGTTTGAACATCCGCGCTATTGAGAGCGAAAAAGCGCTTCAGCTATTAACATATCACGGAAGTTCACATCATAAAAAATAAATTGGCAGAGAAATTGGCGTCAAGGGCATGACAAAAGGGAACGGGATAGAATTGGAAGGTTAGTGCATCAGTAGTGAAGTCAAAAAATGAGTGATGCACGACATGAAACAATCAGAGACAGCAGAGAGGAGATGCAGCCCCAGCAGATGCCTAAGAGGTGGTATAAAATTCGCAGGAAGTGACAGGTGAAGAGACTGGATGAAATGGTGGAAGGGAATTACGCAGCAGACGCGAGGCGTTAGATTCGGAAATCGACGAGGAAACTGACAAGACAGAAATGATAGGTAAAGGAGGGAGAAGCATCTGCTGTGAAGAAATGGAAAATGTGAGGCAGGCGGAAACGAGGGATTGGATTAAGACGCCGGCAGCAGCAGCCCACGTCGTACAGATGGTCTAGAATTTTATTGAGTAATTTGTTAGCGATTCCGGCAGCTTCTACTGCTAATATCATTAGTCCCGTAAAAGTAGCGCATGTTTCTATGGAGGGAGGTGGTGAGATCAGGTGCCGATCTACGTCGGCATGTGGGTATTTCCCCATCCATGTATCTCTCACCAGCGTGGCACCTACTGCCCCAGCCGGGACAAGCTCTAAGCCCTCAACTGGTCTCACGCCACGTGTAAGTTAGAGAAGAGGATAGGACAATGAAGAGGAAGGAAAGATTGCGCGCGGTCTGTGGCCTGTTTGTGAGGGTACTGCTCCGGCATTCGCCTGGTGTTCACGGAGGAAACCAAGGAAAACTACCGATGAGAGCAGCCGGTCGCCAAAATTCTCCTCCAGACAGCGACGGAATTCCACCTAGCTGACAATCTAGTGTCGAAAATCCTGCCACAGAAAACAACCCATGAGAGCAGAAAACCACAGAAAACAACCCATGAGAGCAGCCGGTCGCCAAAATTCTCTCCAGACAGCGTCGTAATTCCACCTAGCTGACAAGCTAGTGTCGAAAATCCTGTGCCCTAGGACCTCCTGTGCCCTGTGCCCTAGGACTCGTGCCCTAGGACCTCCCGGTCAGAGGCAGTGCAGTGACATCGACTGAAGCCCTGAGCCGTCTTTGCCGGTGTGGAGGGCTGAGGCCTGCAGGGGTGGCCGTGGCTGCGGGAGCAGCTCTGAGAGCAGCGCGGGCGGTGGGGGCGTGCGAGGCGGGAGCGGCGCGGCGGGGGCGTCGCGACGCGGAAGCAATTGGAGGCGCACCGCAGGCGCAGCGTGCCCAGGGCCCGCGCCCGCGCTCGTCGTTGCGTGGCTGTCTGCGGTTAATGCGGCGGTAAATCTGCGCTAAACACCAGCCGTCGCCGAGCCGCCCTGAAAACTCCATTTGTCGTACTTAGCCGCCTCCCCTGCCTGCCGTCGACCCGCGACCCTGCCCTCGACTTGAGACTCGGTTGAGAGGAAGGCCAGACTGTAGGGAAGACCAATTAATCATAACAACCTCGTTTTCTTCGATCGTCGCCTTAACAAGTTTCCTTCTTTTCAAAGACTCTGTTTCCGTTTCGATTTTGGGCGAATATGATTCAAAAGGGTTAAAATTAATATACCAAAGGCGTTTCACACTAAATATATCTATTTTGGTACCCATCTCAACATTATTTTCAACAATTCTATCTTTAACGCAGGGATGTTGAATCACGCAACGATGTCATTAGTAATATGCTAGCATGGACTTGGTATTACTTATTAAATACATTGCAAATAAAATTAAGAATATTATCATAATAATATCGCCTCGCGTGTATTAAATTTAAAATGAACTCCATTTTGAAAAATATATAAATAAAATTGCAAGTTCTAAATTTCTTTACATTTAATTGATATTTTAATTTCAAGATTATGAAAAATATATATTCTGATAAGAATCATATTATCAGAGACCTACATTTTTTTCGAATACAGAATCAATTAGAAGTTTTATATTTGAGATTATTTGTATTTTCGATTCTAATTTTCTCAATCATAATTCATTGCTGATTTTTTAAGAATATTTTTTTGAAAATTGAATATTCTTCTTTCACAGGATTACACATTTGTATTATTGTTATTGTGGAGTGTTCAGGTTCGAGGGAATGTACTTTAGTGACTCGTTGTGTATACTGTGAACCACATTATTCGAGTCGTCAAGGAAACTTCGGTTGTTGATTCAGAGAGGTCGCTCGAGGAACGAAAGAAGATAGTCGTGACAGGTGGAGCACATCACGAAACGGGTGTTCTCGAATTACCTACGTTTAGAGATACTGTCAATGTCCCTGAAAATTGTGCTGACATGCGATGAAAATGGAAGTTTGATAACATCAAAGTGCAGACAAAATTTGAGAATGATTTTAATACAGTGACACATTATATTTTGCGGAATTGTTAATTGTGAATGCCTGGCAGCGAGGCGGTGTTTCTCCCAGTGCGCCGTAACAATGCCCCGGCAGGAAGCGGCGGGCGCCGTGCGACGGCACCCTCCAGGTGGGCACTTCGCGAACTCACAATGGGAACCAGGTTCTGGCTGTGCTTACCTACGAAGCTCGGACTATGCTTTATTATTTGCTGGCACATAGTAAGTTTCACAGCATTTGAAAATAATAGTTTACGTAACAAGGGCGCGAAACAATTGATTCACGGACGAATCGATTTCGTTGTCCGAGAGTAGTTAGGTCGACAAAAACACGAGCGATGGAATCACCTCACGCCCGTGTTACGTATACTATTATTTAACATTCCTGAGCGAAACGCAATAAAGTAAAGAAATATAAATGAAATATCAAATAACTAGGAATAATTAAGTTGCACAAAAGTAAATGAATTCCAGACAGTGTCGTAAAACTATTATTTGTAAATAATAATCAAAGATGTCAAGACGAAAGGCAGTTGCGAATCGTTACAGATGTTTCGCACACGCGTCGCGATGTTTTGCATACACTTCGCGATGTTTCGCACACTGAAAAAATTATCAGTTTTGCACACGGAAAACAAACATGAGAAATCGCGTTCGCACACGGTGTGTTATAAACTACTGTTTTATACAGTTTTCGAATTGGAATTCATATTTGAAACTTATTCATTATTTTACTTCACATCATAAAAAGGTTATGTCAATGTGTTTTGAAAGAAATATAGTTAAAAATTCATTCGGACGAATCGAAATAAGAAGCAAAGATGTAGTGAGATGACAATGTGGAAGTCAAGTCACAGTAAATGTTTCTGTGTGCTAGGGAAGTGACAGATTTACTGTTTAAAACACTTCGTTTCCCTCCAAATAAAATTGACATTGCACTTAAATACTTTGAAAATTTTTAGGAGGCGTTGCATAGCTTGACCCACTAGAACGAATTATACAGTCTCGCAGTGTTTGTTAATCACTAAATGTTTCAAAGTCTACGCAATCAAATTGAAATAACACATTTTTATAAATTATTTTTATTAATATTACAAATGTACATATCTAGATAATTCGTTTGGATTTTTGATAAGAAAAAAGACTTATAACGAAAATAATAGTATTTATTAAATGCATTTTAAATAATATGAAAAAGAAAGTCTTTTGAAACTTAGAACTGATTTGTTCCTGTACGATTCACTAGATTGAATCAACTACTCTGAGGTGGGTCCCAAGGTTCGTTTCATTCTCTCACAAATGTTCGAGCTCTATGTGCAATATATAATGGATGTCACTCAAGGGGCGATTCATTCTAGTTACTCTCCTTTTTATTTGGATAGTCTGTGATTATTTTAATAGCCTTACTTTAAAAGAAGAGAAAATGTTGTAATAATTTGCTCGAAAACGGTAAATTTTCGACAGGAAAAACTATTATTGACACGCCCTGGTAATGAAAAAATGGATACATCTTGTTCGTAGTAAAATAGTAGTTCGTGGATAAATCTATACGTAGTAAAATACTTTCTCTATCGCGTTGTGTAGATAGAATTCAAGTTTTATAGGCCCTTGATACCGAAAAATTGACTGATGGCCAGATGTCCATTTGCATGTTGTCAATGCTATTGCCTAAATCGTTCGGAAATGTTTCACCAAAATTGATATTGCCCGATAGATTTGAACGAACTTAAAGCCCTGCAAGTTTGACGTTGATATTTTGATTTTGGGGGATACTTTAGATGAAGCCTCATTAAAACTCTCAATTTTCTCAAAAACGATGCCAAATGTGATGGAAATGATTGAGTTGAACGTATTTTCTTTTGAAAGGAATGTGATGAGATTTATAATAATATTGATGAAGATATGGCTATTTTAAAAAACGGTTCTACATTTCTTCTTTAAATTTGTTCCACGAATAGGGTGCTCAAAAATGACAGACAGGTCTTCTCTTCGTTAAACTCTCTGAATTATCGAAATCTGCAAAAGTAATAAATAATGCGAGAAAATATGTGCTGTTTGTAGAACCACTAGTTTTCATTCGAAAAAGATGATCCTGGTCAAGTTTCGTTTGCTCTATTCAATTTGAACTTTGGTAATTTGAAATTTGGTATTTTTCACATACCGTCGGCATGAAATGCAAGTTCCTTTATGCACTTCTTTTTGCAGATCTGCTTTTGTTACCAGATTACGTTCTGGAGAAATGTGTGGGATACTGTGCCTATGGCGTTCGATATTGTGCTTCCCATTGAGCCTGGTAAGAAAATGTTAATTCATTCTACGTCTCTTTTTACAAGAACTTAACATTACCAGTCGTAATATGGGAAGAGCGGTGTTAAAATATATTGCATCGCAACGAATTATTAATCCAATTTATGAACTTAGAAGTTTGGTACCAAATGATGAATTAATTTAATATAGATAATTAATAAATTGAATTAAGAAATTAATAATCGATTAATAAATCTAGATAATTATTTTCAAATTTTTCAACAGATTTCAATGTCATACATTTCAATATTTACAATTATATTCCAATATGTTACTTTGATTCTTAATGTATAGTATAACTGGTAACTCATAAGCCGCCGATTATCAACTCCGTTTCGACGCAATGGAACTAATAATGAAAAAAAAATTTTAGCACCCAATCCTTTTATAATAGGATCTTTTAACTTCTGCTCTGAACACTGCTCTCCTTTTCTGTTAGTCATTATTAATTATATATGTAGTGTTCTAAGTATGTTGAGGTGAAAAGTGTCGAAATATGAAAAATGAATACGTCCCAATACAACGAAAAGTTTATTACAGTAGTTTCTCAACGTATTTAAGGAACATTTCTCCGCTTCATCCTGAACTACGAAACTGCATCGTAGTAAACCATTTTTCAACCTTGTCATTAAACACGTTTATTTTGTAGACTAAATGTTATAAATACTTTTGAACAGAAAGACAACTTTCTTAGAGAAATACTGTGTATATATGTTCGACAATTTCTGTGTAACACAAAAGCTTTCTATGTATTTTAGGTCATATTGAAGGCCAATTTCTGATGTTTACCATGTTGATAATTTTATTAGAGTTAAGATCTTAGTTTACTAACCTAACTAGCTAATAGGAAACTTTAAAGAGAAGGAGAACCATCAACTTTATTTACATTCTTCACTTATTAGTACAAGTTTTTAATAAATTTTGAGGCCAACCGAAAAATTCAATATTTCTTGGGATAATGGAAGCAACATTGAGATTCAGAAGCATTAAAATTTAATAGACATTATCAAGCACAGATATATAAAATTTTCAGTAATATTCAATATACAATAATGGTTATGGAAGGTAGGAAATGATTATGAACTCATAATTTCATCATTCCTTGAAATTGGTCTACGTTTCAGCGCTGTGTGGACTTGAGTAATTCCAATGTCCAATAAAAAGCGATATTTTCCCTCAGTAGTACAAAAAGTTTGCAGTTTACGTTCCAGCGTTGTTGACCAAATCTCTTGGTGTCTTGGCCCTGGTGACGGTTTGCAGTCGAAATGTTGTGGTTGCTGCGGGTGGCGGCTTCCACCTCGTGGCTGATGGAGCCGGCGCTCGCCGTTACCATGGCCAGCGGATTCCTCACGTGGGTCCTTACGGTACGTACAGGGCGGAATGGATCACAGCGTGATCCGCTTGTGGCCTCTCATGATCGAAGAATGGAAACGCAAGGGCGTACTCTGATAGAATACTACTTGTTTTATCTCCTTTGCGTATCTCGTCTCTAGACGTTCTTCTCTTAACCTCCGTTACACATTTGATAACTCACACCCAAATAAGGTCCTTTATTTCGTTACATTATAGATCATACATTCTCATCGTTGTTGTTTTAATAATAGTCAATAATAATGTTCTAATATTGTCAATAATTGTTTGTTGTAGTTCTTGTAAGAATGCCAAGAAAAGTATCGCTGGGTGACTTGCTTACATTTCATTTTATAGTGTAAATTATTTTTAAATACCATTTATTGATTATTTCAATTATTAAATAAATTTAAAAGTTCCGAACTGTGAAACTTCGAATATATTGCATTGAAATTTATATTATTTCGACACCCGCTTCAAGAAGTATGATAAGTCATTTCATTGCATTTTAATCACACATTCTTATCGCTCTCACTCCATATTGTTCTGCTTAACAACACTGCGCGCTCAGCAGCGTTAAGGTAAGAATTTCGCGACGAATACTAGCTTATTTCAACATTTAAAATGGGCATCTATATCGCATTCAAAATGCACAGTCGCGTTTTCACGTGAGTAGTTGATACTGTTACGAATATTGCATCACATGCCGGAATTCGTTGCGCGCGGATTGCGTCATCTGCCTCCCCCCCCTGCCCCCGAAACTATGACGTTCCGGACTATCCGCGAGCCGCGGGAAACGCCGAGAATGTGACCGGGTGCCTGGAGGCAAGCGCCGGGCAGGTATAGAAATGCGCCGGCTGCCGGCGGCCGCGAGTCAGTTAGTAAGAAGACGTGGAGTAGAAGTCAGTGGGTAGTAAGCCGTCCAGTGAGTGGCAGAGAAGCAGTCAGTCCGCGTCAGTGTGGTCCCGAAAGTGGAAGCTGTGCGTGTGAAATGTGCAACTGCGGTGAAGAGTGGTGCATGCGGTTTGTTAACCAGCAGTCAGCAGTCTGAAAGTCTGCAGTGGGAAGCCTTGCACGCTGTGAAGGGTGGCATCGGCGGTAAGCAGTGGTGCAGTGGGAAACAGCAGTCTGCAGTGGAAGCTGAAGCTGTGAAGGGTTGGGCATCGCGGTAAACAGCAGTGCAGTGAATCCCTGGTTGTGCGCAGTGAAGTGTGGTCTGCGCAAATGGAATAGTGGTCTGCGCAGGGGATTGGTGGTCTGTGCAAGAGAATTGGGTCAAAGTGCAGTGGACCGTGGACAGTGGCATGCGGACTGGCTGATACTGTAGAAGAAAGAGAACGGTGTAAATAAAATAGTGTGCAAGAAGTGAACTGTGTAAATAAATCATCAAGAGAACGGAATCGTGTCTAAAGAAAATAATTAAGTGTAATATACCTGTAAATAGACCAAGTATATTTAGTGTATATTGTTCCAGCGAATAAACATTCTTTGTTTTTAAATATTGGTGTTGGTTTTAATTCACGCACGGAGAAACGTTACAATTGGGTGTCAGGTGTGTGGGGTGTGTGTGTGTTTAAATGCAGTATAACGTGTGGTGAATTGAACCTTAATGAAAATAATTTCAACAAAAACCTTACGGGAACTGAGAGTAAAAATGAGTTGAAGATGGAATTGGAAGACAGGGATCTGGAGACGCACCGATACGAAAGCAAAATTACAAAGAACGTCTTGCTAACAGCGTTGAAGGCAGCAGGAGAGGATCCAGGAAGAGTTTCGTTTTCGAGACGTTTTTACGAGGGTATCTCTCTCCGAGTCATTTCGTGATTTCATAACAGAATTGGCGAAAAAATGGAAGGAAACTGACACAACGTCCAGCAAGAAAAATTGGACAGAAAAATTGCAAATTTCGGAAGAAAAGGTGGTTAGAAAACCTGAACAACAAATAAACACCGAATAATACATTGGTTAGAGAAGCAATCGAGGAGATAATTTTAAAAAACGAGGGGAGAAAGTGGACAAAATGGAAGAGAAATTTCTGAAGAGCGAAGGAAAAACTTCTAAATCCACTAGAAGCAGCAGCAGCAGCACAGAAAAAGGCAGAAACAGAAGCCAAAAGAAGAGAAAGTAGGCAGGCAAAAGAAGAAGAAGTAAGCAGCAAAAGAAGAAGAAGCAGCAGCAAAAGAAGAAGAAGCCAGCAAGCAAAAGAAGAAGAAGAAGCAGGCAAAAGAAGAAGAAGCAGCAGCAAAAGAAGAGAGCAAGCAAAAGAGGAGGAAGCAAGCAGCAAAAGAAAGTTTTTAAAACGAGTTGTAGAAATATAAGGATGGCTCTCAGAAGAGGAGCAAATTATTTTGTCTACCGAATTGAAAGGTTCACGGAAGTGAAAACATGCCGGGTCGTCCATTCCAGTCTGCTGGCCCCTGCGCGAAGGTAATGAAATGACGGAATGTAGACACACCACAGGAGTTTGTGAGTTGGACATGAAAATGTTCACTTTTGGACGAGTTTATGTCTCATCATGGCGGGAATGATATGGCGCGATGTGGTGTGGCAAAATGGGAGGTGCATCAGGATCTGTTTTACGATAACCCAGAAATAATTCATTAGCGCATTGTGTTGCCAGGCATCTAGATATGAAAAGAGGTGTTGCTGGGGCTGTATTCAGAAGAAAATACAGGGAAAAGGGAAAGAGATTGGAGAACCGCCGACCGGATATTGAATGACCTGCTTCTTTCGCGACCGCGAGTAAAGATGTGTATTTTGTATCACGAAAAGAAAGTCCACATCGCAAGGCAACTTTCAGAATCTTGGGAAAACTCTGCTTGAAATACGCCAACAACTATTCTGCATTATTTCACTAAACGCGTCCGGGAACGGATCGCATCTAAGGAGGGGGGCAATGTTACGAATATTTTGCATTCCATGCCGGATTCGTTGCGCGCGGATTGGCGTCATCTGCCTCCCCCCCTCCCCCGAACTAGACGGTTCCGTGATATCCGCGAGCCGCGGGAGAACGCCCGAGAATGTGGCCGGTGCCTGGAGGCAAGCGCGGGCAGGTTAAATGCGCCGCTGCCGGCGGCGGCGAGTCAGTTAGTAAGAAGACGTGAGTAGAAGTCAGTGGGTAGTAAGGCGTCAGTGAGTTTTGGCAAGAGTAAACGGCAGTCAGTCCGTCAGTGTGTCCCGAAGTGGAGCTGTGCTGTGAAATGTGCATTGCGGTGACAGAGTGGTGCAGCGGTTGAACAGCAGTCAGCAGTCTGAAGTCTGCAGTGGAAGCTGAGCTTGTGAAGGGTGCAATCGCGTTAAGCAGTGGGTGCAGTGGGGAAACAGCAGTCTGCAGTGGGAAAGCTGAGCTGTGAAGTGGGCATCGCGGTAAACAGGCAAGTGCAGTTGGACCCTGGTGGTGCGCAGTGAAAGTGTGGTCTGCGCAAGGAATTGTTTGGGTCTGCGCCAGGGGAATTGTGGTCTGTGCAGAGAATTTGGGTCAAGTGCAGTGGACCGTGGACAGTGCATCGGACTGGCTGATATGTAGAAGAAGAGAACGGTGTAAAAAAATAGTGGTGCGGCAAGAAGGTGAACTGTGTAAATAAATATCAAAGAGACGGAATCGTGTCTAAAGAAAATAATTAAGTGTAATATACCTTTGTAAATAGACCAAGTATATTTAAGTGTATAATTGTTCGCCGAATTAAAACCTTCTTTGTTTAAATATTGTGTTGGTTTTAATTCACCACGGAGAAACGTTACAATACTCATCAAACACATTGTTAATATAAATGAAGTTTTAATAAGTACTCAAAGAACTGATCGGTTAGCTACACTTCGTTTTTTACCCTTGTTCATAAATACATTTTTGATAAAATACTTTAACTTTCAAAAAAACGGCGAAGATTTCCTTCATTGGACAAATACTGTGTAATAACTCGACCTAACTTCGATTAGGTATCAGGAAACCAATAAAAAGTGTTTGAAATAAGGCACTAATCAAGGCAGCTAAAGTCGAATTCTGCTTACTGATGCAGCCGGACGACTCGAATGCAATGTGTTGGAATTACTTCCGTTCCAGGGCCCACTGGAGCCATGTCCATTTCCGTTCGTCGCCTTCACCCTCTACTTGTGCCTGGCCGCCATGTACGTCGTGAGCTTGCTGATCGGGAGCGTACTATACGTGAATGTGATGTTGGCTTCAACCACTTTGTCCTACAAGGAAATTGCCATGTTGGGAGCGTATTATTGCATCGCTTGTTGTAAGTTTTACCTAAGATTCATTATTTTTAGATATCAGTTGTCAAAACTAATACATGATATTGCGGAATAGTATTTTGGAAAAACATACGAAATTAAAACATGATTTTTTTATTGTGCCTCAGAAATCCAGAAGTTAAAACACATGTGAAGTGTAGGGACTTTTCACAACTCATAAAATGTTCTCCTAGTCATTATAGGGTTTAGTGCCATCCGGTATATTGATAATTCAAGAAAAATAATTACGAAGTTCTTTCAAAATATGTTTACTGTTTCAGAACAATATTCAAATTAACTAACAATAAACTAGTGTCATAAATACTAATTACTCAATATTTTCAAATAAAAATTTACTTGTTGATTATATGTTTTAAGTACTTACTTCCGGAAAAATATAATTGTCACACCCACTGGTATAAAACCAGGATCTAAATATTTGTATTTACCTGAAATATCGGGTAAATTTTATCTTGATACCGAACTCACACAAATGTATCTGTAAAATAGTCTCCGAATATTTACAATCGTTTTGTATGAAGTGCGACCAATCATTTTTTCCGTATCATGCCAGGACATTTCTATCCATCGAGATTTTCCCCATTTTAACTGACTTGATTTTATACAATTTATCGTGTGGATTTTTTAACGTTTGCTCAGCCACAAGTTTCGCAATTATTCCAAAATTTAAATGAGAATACCTTTCTCCAGGTTGTGCCACGTTAATTTACCCTTTCTATGGTGAATGGATCTGACAAACACATTACGTCCACAAAACTTACTTTATCACATGGCACGAAGCAGTTTCATCATGTTGATTTTTAAATCCAATCTCATTAATATGATATGATTTTTTTGCTGCTTTTCTTAAACACGTTTAGGGTGAATTGCTCGATTAGAATTTCCTAGACAATTTACAGAAAAACAATTTCGTTTATTTAATTAAAAATGGCGTGTAAAGTTACTGGCGAATACTCGGAGAAAATCAATGGGGGGGGGGGTAATCCAACGGCGGACCCAACAGTAAACAGCATTAAAATACAGCCCCTTCCACACACATACAATTGTGTTCGTGTCTGGCTCTCAAACATATTTTCTACATATTTTAGCTCTCGTTAAATTCGAATCAAATGTCCGTTTTACTTCATTCCATCAGGTTTTTAACCTAACCTCAAAAATATAAAAATGAAAGATATTTCGAACCGAGGGCTCATATCTTCCAGCCACAAGTCAAAAGGCATGAGCCAAATGGCAAAGGCGCATGCTTCGTGGAATACAAAGTTTGATCCTAAGGTTTCCAGAATCTCCCCACTGCTGTCCTTGGGTATTCGGTCAGCCATGTTGCTGATCTCAACACTTCCCACGCTGAGTCGAATTGAAGGCGAAATAGTATAGCAATAGATGACATAGGTGTGAGCCAAAGAATATGTTCGCTTATATTTGGCGAAGGGGATCTTACTCAAATGCCTTGACCACTGGTTCCCAAATACCACTCAGAAAATTTTGAGTTTTGCTAGGGTTACCATGGGCCTCATCAATTATTCACAGACTTCATTCAATCCGTGCTAAGGCTTCTTCGCCTTGCTGAAAAGAACCGAATAGTTCGAAAACGGTTAGCAAAACTGGATTTTACATTTTATCTCATTTTGCAGTGACCGCCGATTTGGGTTCAAAATTCATCCCATTTCAACACTCACGCATGAAAACTAGTTCTTACATTCACTTTTTATTGACTGGAACGCGTTACTTCGCAGTACGCGACGGCAAAATAGACTTTCCTTACCCGTACCGAAAATATATCATGGTCATACAAAATAACTCACTGCTGCAAAGCAAACAAAACACTGGAAAAACATGAATCAACATGGTTGCCGCTTGCTTCATTGTGAATAGTCTCAAGAACATATTCTTGTAAGTTTCCATGAAATCGTACTAAAAAGTAGTGTACGCAACTCGTACGAAATTGTCTTCGTCGTACTCATTTCAAACTTTCTGCTCCTATCGTTGCCTCGTCCATGAACATTTCATTCGTACGCTAAACACTCATTTTCTGTACCGATTACGTAAGTAACTAGTATAACTCGACGTGTATGATTTATCGTTTCCGTCTGTACCCACTGTGCTGGCGCAGTGGTGCAGACGGAGTGGTGCCGCCAGGCGTGGCGCGTGCGCTGGGAGGTGAACCCCCGCGTGGTGCGTCGGATCACCCACAAGACGAAGGGCTGGCTGACCAAGCAGCCCAGCACCCTGGACGACGACAGCGACAGCGACGAGGCGCGCGCGGGGTGCTCGGGCGGCACGTGCGGGGCGCGCGGGCGAGGGCGCGGGCGGGCGCGCGGACGAGGGCGAGGGCGAGGGCGCGAGACGCTGTCCCCGCTGCACAGCGCGCCCGATCTCAACTCCCTCAACGACTGGGCGGCCGGGCCCTACCGCCCCTCCACGCGTAAGGTAAGGTTTCCTCCACACTTTGTCTTTTACCCGGCAGCGCTAATAGTTAGGTGTTCCTTTTATTGTGGCCAGTCCTTCGTCGTCTTCCGTGGTTTCTCCGTTCAGTACCAGGCGAATGCAGAAGCAGTACCCCAACAAAAGGGCCACGTACCACGCACGATGTTTCCTTCCCCTCCCTTGCCCTATTCTAATCCCTTATGTACATAAACTTACATTTACATGCACTACACTATCACATATTCCGGAAAACATATTCCATATTCGGCTGGCTTTATACATGCAAGAAAATGGCGAGCAATATTATTTCGCAAGAAAAGTTGCCAATGTAAACATTGCGGCAATAAATATTTCTGGAGTTGGCAATATTTCTTGCTAGATATTCCGGTAATGTAAACTCGTGTGTTTCCTTCGGAAAGATATTTCCGGCTGTTGCTGGGACTAGAATTGGATTGAAGTAAGAACAAGATATTGCTGGAAGAAGCCAATGCTGACCACCGTCACTTGCGTAGGAAATACGTACAGTAGTACATAGACGTAATATTTCTATTTTAATGCACATTTTTTCGTAAAATGAGTGTGTGAAAAAGGTTTACGACAATAAAAGTAGTAATAAATATTCCCTCTATGGTTGATTATCAAATGTTCAAATATTGATAAAGCCATAGATGCCCCTGATTGTTGATTTTTTACGTTACACATTATTATGATATTAATATAATCTAAATAAATTTTAAGATTGTTTTATAATACATCAGTTGTAGGAGATGGATATTTTAAAACGTTTTCCCGAATTAGTAATTGCATTTTTTATTAAAAGAAAATTACTTTGCTCCCACGGGAATCAAAATCCACGAAATAATTTTTTTTATGAAAAAAATTCACTTGTACCTAATTCGCACAAGCCCCCTTTTCATGTCTTATTAAAATTCAGTCACACGTTCTCACAGATCGTCAGCGTTACTTCAGCTCCTCATTTAGCACGATAATTGCGACCGCAACTCGTATTTTCTGCCTTCCACTAGTTATATCGGGAAGTGAGTGAGGTATAACCTCACTTAATTTCATGCGCCATTTTCCTCGTGCCATCACGAAACACAGCAACAAATAGTCCTAATGTAAAGCGATCGGCAATATCTTGCCGGAGAGATCTTTCTGGCAATATTATTGCCCCTCCTTGCTCTTGCTAGTGATGATCGCAAGAAGTAGAAACAAATTGCTGAAAGATACTGCGAAAACATATTGCTAATGTAAGGCCAGCATTAGATTTTGTCCCGGTCGGGGCGGTGCCCCGCTGGTGGGAGATACCAGGTTGGGGAAAACTCTGTTTGCCGTCAGGTAGGTCGGCACCGGAACTTACCATCCAGCGGGGGAAGATCACCGCCAGCTCCCGCGATAAAAAACATTAACTGCCCTTACGGGACTAATGACTTTAGCTGTTGCCGCACCCGGAATCACTAATCAATCAGCCAAACACGGGTTAGAAGAGGTAAAAAGGAAATATTTTCACTGTACACCTCGCAACGCGTCTGCTTCGCGCTCACCAGTACGCGCTCGAGCGGAAGGAGAGCGACGTGAAGCTGGACCACCTGCACGAGCGCCTGCGGTACATCCTCAGCGACAAGAAGCACGTGAGGGTGGGCCCGCGCAAGGCCACGCGCTACCTGCCGCCCCGCCCCCACGCGGACCCGTCCATGGCGCTCGAGACCCGCATCTGAGGTGGGCCGCTTCTCGCTTGTGGTCTTGTTACTCCGGAGGACAGTTTCAACTTCAAGGGGAAGGAGAACATATTTCGATTTTTTTTAAACTAGCAGAGACACAATGAAAGAAATTATTTCTAGGATCATGTGATGCTAAGAGGGAAGGCAAGGCATAATTTCACAAACAAACTTTCCTTGGGTCGTATTCGACCTTATGTATTGAAGGTTAGTATAATGAGTTAATCACTCTGTAAGGGGTCTTCTTTACAACTTTCCCTTGAATTGGTGTGGAAGTTATTCATTAAAGCAGAAATACAATTTATTTTTAAGCAAAATTTCCTTGACCATTTTTTATAAAATAAAAGCAAAAGAATCTACTTCTCAATCTGAATTTATATTCATATGAAATTTTCCTTTTCAGATAAATTTCCTGAAAAGAATATTCGTCTTTTGTGATCTCAGCAGAGCAGCCATAGAAGTCTCAAAAGAGAGAGAAAGATCGCCATTCAAACCTGCAGTACACGAGTGGAATTCAGATGTCTACTGCAATCTTTACACACCAGACCTGTATTTGCTAGATGTATAAAAAAAATCAAATAAATGAAAGAACTTACAAAACTTCATTCAGCGCATTTGCAGGGAGCATTACTCAATTTGACAGCGGGGACGGAATCCACGAAGTACGCCCTCTCAACAAATCATTTGACGAGAATAGGTGGACGGGCAGCAAAACATCCGAAAAATGCAAAATACACCATTGCACGCCCCTTGCTGCCCTCGAGCAGCGGACCATAATTTTCCGCTCAGAGAGGAATTCAGGCGGAGCGGCAGTCACGCGTGCATGCGCGCGCGCGCTCGCTCGCGGGGGCGCGGCGGGGAGGGCATGTGGGGAGCCGAGGGCGGGGGCGTGCCGGACTCCGACCAGCGCCCCACCCGCGCCAGCACCCAACCCCCGGAGCGGGGGGGGGGGTCCGAAAAATGGGCGCGCGCGGAGGCGGCGAGCGGCGCGACGGGGGCGGCGGCAGCGGTCGGAATGTTATCATTGTTCTAATTAATTGGGCGCCCCGGACGCGACGCGCGCGCCGCCCGGCGGCCGCGGAGGCAACCGATCGGAATCTCGCGGTCATTATTCACAGGCATTGTTCGCGGTCGGCCGACGGCGGTACAGCGACGCTGCGCCCGAGCCTGTACCGCCGCCGGCCCTCCATTGTTTCTCGCCGCCCCCACGCGCCCCCGTCGCCCGCGCCGCCCGCCCCGCCGCCGCCGCCTTCGCCCCCGCACTGGGCGAAAGACCCCGGCGCCGCGCCGGGTCAACTCGCCGCGCCGCCCTGGCCCCAACTCCGATACACAAATTACGCCTTTTTTTCAATGTCCGGCGCGCGCGGGCTTTTTTTAATCAAACCTTTAAATGTACTCCGGCTTGCAGGGCGTATCATACAGCTTCTCCGAACCTTGAATATTAAACAGAGATTGTGGTACAGACCGCGCAAAGGGATATTGCTTTCTGATACATTTCCAAAAGGAAATCGTTATTTGTAATGAGATACGACAATCGAAACAATGGTCTATTCTCTTGGTGTTGGGGTAAAATTTGTAATGGTGTGATTAGTGAATGATTTAACAGCTTTCAGCAAAAACGCGTTTGAATACTTCGCTTATTGAACCTTCCCAAAGAAAGAAAATCTACGATGTCAGTTATGTTTGCAATGCAAATAATTTATAATTCAGTATGAAATTAGGCAGAAATTTTTAAACCGTAGATCTCGATTAACAAGTTTAAAAATTTCTGCAATAAATTTCTTAAAAATAATTATTGCGTAAAGTCCATTTTAGACACAGGTCCAATGAATATTATATATTATAATCGTCATGAAAGGATTTTAATAATATTGCATACTTGTTAAATGAACCAAACAAACTTTGAATAATAGCTACTAGTGGTATTATGTGCAACGTACTGATGAGCGCCATCTATCTACGAAACTTGACATTTAAAAAGTAATATAAAACCAAAATGCATGTACCAAAGATAGTCTTAATATTATTATGCCTACTGAGATTTGTTCTGAATTAGTAATTCAAATTTATAAAGTCTTAGTAACTTTCATGTAAAGCGCAGAAATAGGTGTAATAAATTAAATCCACTAGAAAACTATTTTGAATGTTGAAAGGAAATAATCGGTAATATACTTCGAATAGAAAAACTAATTTACGTTCTTTCTATTTAGGGGCTACGATTATTCTGAAGCGAGTCCCGTTGAGAGATTTTTCGCCCAGCTCTATTTAAGGCAGGCTGTTCACAGGATATCACGTTCACAAGCTACGCGAACCCATTACAGATGGCCAAGACAATGGGGCGCCTTACGGTGGAGCAGTAGGCCTCCTGGGCGGTGCGTCGGTCGACGGCTCTTGGGGCAGAAACGCCTCCGGCGTGACCTGCGTCAGAGTCCTCAGCGAGAGGCAGGTAGAGAGCAAGCACGCGCGTTCAATGGGGCAAAAGCAAAAGGAGAGAATGTGGAGGAGTCGGCGGCCAGTGTGCGGAAGACAACTTTTCAGAGGGAAAGTTTTGATGCAGGCAGATACTTCCGGTTACACACTCTTTGTTTACAAACCAAACGTTTTGCTCCCTGCAGTTTCGTTTCAGAATTATGTAATACTAATCTAAATACCATACTTTATTAATAAAGTTTCCAAGACAAGTAAGTTAAAATGTAACGGACTAAACTAAAACTTGCATAAATCGACATGTGGCTCTTAATAATAAACTGAATACACTGCACTATAGTATTAATAAATAATTTCGATTAAAGACATCTTTAATTTTACAGCTTTTTAAACGCTTTTCAAAATTCGCATTGTTTTTTCTCATTTGTGTTGCCGGTTGAATAGGCGATAGCCCCAAAATAATTTAGTATGTCATTTTATTTCGCTTTGAGCGTTTTGGGGGTTCCTGAATGTATGCCATAGTAAATAAAGGTGCGAGTGTAGATTGCCATTCATGTATTCCGCTAATGTAATTTCAGACAGCATGTCATCACACAGACGTTATATATAAATTAAGTCAGTGTGTTTGGTAACAATTGCTTTGTATGCAGTAATTTTCAACTAAACGGTACCTGTAACATAAACTGTAAATTTATAATTTCGCGAAAATCTGAAACACTTCAAAAACACTTGAATTGTTTACTTTAATAAAATATTGTCCCGACTTGTATGAATTAGAATTATTTGTTTGTTTGGCTGTCTCGCAATCTCTACTGTTCTTCGAGGGATATTCCTTTTGGCGTGCGCGCCCGCGGCCTGTCGCAGCCGCCCACCGCGTGCGGGCGTCGAAGAGTGAGGGGGGGGGGG
>BOPP01000112.1:1464950-1480519 GCA_017312745.1 Gryllus bimaculatus | reverse complement strand
GGGGGGGGGGGGGCGCTGGGATCCGCGCCACCTGACGGCGAGGGCGGGCGCGAGGCCGGGCGCCGATAAGCCCCGCAGCGCGCGCTCGTTTGCCCCGGCTCGCCTCGCGCCCTGGCCACCCCTAAGCGCCCGGCAATCGGCGCTCCTTTCTGTGCAAATGGCTGCGCATTAGACGCCGCGCTCCTTAGCCCCGAGGAGAAGAAGCCTCGGGCCGCGCACGGCCGAGAGGCCCTTCCGGAAGCGGACGGAATGGGGCGGCGGGGGGGGGGTGATGGGAGTGACGATACCAGCGGGGCTGATTCGGACGATTGTGCCGGATGTGAGGGCGGTAATGAGGATTATTTTGATGGCAGAACAGTATGTGCAGGTAGCTGTTACGGACTATCACGATGGTCAAATGACTAAATAATGTAAACAACTTTTGATTTCTTCCAGTAAACGAATTTTTATTTTCTCGCCTATTGCTAAAGCAGTGCAGACAAACGTATTGTGAGGAAATAGGTGATAATTCGACCAAAAAAATTTTTGACGGGCCCTGGTAACGAAAATGCAGATACATTTTGTTTTGTTTTTATCTTGTAAATTGCTTCCTCTAATACCCAGTGAAGTCATAATTTACGTTCGGTGGGGCCTTGATTCCGAAAACAAGGATTAAAGCAAAACATCTGTCTGTAAATAACGCTAGCATGAATAGGTTTTTCACCAAAATTGATTTTTCACGATAATTCTGAGTAATGTCTGGTTCCTTGAATTTTAAATTCATATGTTGATTTTTAACATGAAGCTTCAACATTATATGAATTTTCTCAAAACTAGTTCCAATTGTTTTCTCGAATAGAGCAAAATACCGTTAAAGCAATAGCGTAGATTAGAAATTTCGAAAATTGCAAAAGTTCAAAATTTTTCGACGTCTTCCTACAATAAGAAGGTAGATATTTTTTTCCGTAATGAAATCTGGTCATCAAAAACATTTTGAAAGACGGTCATGTTCAATGTTTGGAAATTTTGTTTTCGCTATGTATTAACGTATTTTTACATGAAACAGGCCATTTTTAAACTATTATTTTCACAAAAACGGCTCCAATTCTTATCTTTACCGTTTTCCCTCTTATGTAGAAAAGCTGTAAAGAAAGTGGTCTTGGTCCCACTTCTCAGCGGACGCTGCATTTTCGAAAATTCAAAATGCAAGTTCGAATGTTCCGCGGTTTGTTTGACGACTGTTTCGCAAAATGGCAATGCAGCGATACGCCGGTTTGAACTTGTTATTACTCTCTCTGACTGCTGTCGCCATGGAACGAGGAGGCATTATTTATTTAATTTTAAAATTTCACTGTCTCTACGTAAAATAAGATGGTCCAGTAAACTATAATGTACTCTGGAAGAATATACTGTATATAGATGAAGAAGGTCTAAAACAAGTGATGGTTTTTAAGACGAACATTGCGCAGTGACATCGTGGTTCCCTATAGTTACCCAATACATTTCATAACCCGCACACAGTGAGGCGAAGCCCAAATGTTAAATTTCATTCTATATTATATAAAGGCTAGAAAATATTTGTAATGGACAATGCAAAAAACAATTAGGTTGTTTCATTGTGTTGCGCGTGTATTAAAATGATTGGAACATATACACGTGATAATGTAGATAATATTCTTTTGAAAGGACATAGATTAAAGAAAGGTAATAGATATCATTTAAAACTACCTTCTTCTTCTTTTAAAAAAGATTTGATCACTGACTACGGTATTCAAAAATTGGAAGCTCACTTCGACGTAATCACGGTAAGCTTGTGTGAACTTATCCTTACTTTTCTGTATAATGTGATGCAAATACTATAAGTTAAATTCATGTTTATTTAATTTGTAGAAATAAGAAATGAATACTATTCCTGTCAATCGAAATAAATGCAGATATACACCACGGGAGCATCATTTAAACTGGTTTGGAGTTTTTTCCAATTTTAGAGAAAGTGTTAGTAGGGGTGAAATTGCAATATTATCATATTTCGTAATCGATTGCAATAATGCAATAAACTTTGTGCTGTTGTAGCGCCTCTAGTTTTAACGTAGCAATCAAACAAGCAAAAACCATATTTAAGAATCTTGCTGTTTCGTCTCCAAAACTTTAAAATATATCAATAGAGCAATGCCATCTCTTCAATCGCATACTAGAATAAAACAATCCACTAAGAAAGAGTAGGCACAAGGCCTGGACTGACCATGAAACATAGCATCATCCCAAATAGGAGAATCTCACGATGTTGGGGATTCGATGTTGGGGGCGAATGACACTTAAGTACAGTACGAATGGTTCACAGAGAATGAGAGCATTGAAAAAAGAGGTGATAAGTCACTAAGGGAAGATAGTGGTGATCAGGGAGGAGATGTTAGTGAAGGCGCTGTAGCTGTAGAAAAGACTATCAGCGGAGGGGACAAAATCGGGGCAGGAAAGTTCGGCGTTGAGAGGCCTGGAAGCGAGTGCGGCACGCAGTGATCGATGACAAAGCTGTAAGAGCAGTGATAGTTGCAACAGACGGCAACAGCAATACTGAAGAGAAGAGTATCCTAAAGAGGGAGGATGTTGAGAGTTAAAAGCAGAATAAAGGATTCGTGATTAAAGTCGTCGTAACACACGCAAATAAGTCAAAACATAAAGGACGAGTAGCAAAACACGTAATCGATTAGAAGGAGATACCCAAGAAACAAAAAAATCTAATAAGACAATTCAAGAAGTAGGAATACTTTAAGGATGCCTCCTAGAGACTGCAGGGGGGTGGAAAACGGCGGTTTAAGGATGCAAATGTTAGGCTTTGGAGAATTATGGGGGGAGCTTCATCGATTCAACTGCGCCGGTGACTACTTGGGCGGTACTGCGGGACGTGTAAGTTGTGACTTGGCCAAGAAGAGAGATGACGTGAGGTGCTGAGTGGAGCTGTTGCATGAAAGGCATGAAGCTCCGTTGAATAATGCAAAGATTTTATCGCCACTTTACTCGACGTATGTATTTGATGGTAAATTCGCCATTTGAATTCCAGCGGCAAGTTCCTATAGCAAGGAGAAGTATGTTTTGCAAGTATGTATATTTTCATTTGTCAAACGAGTTATTCTTTAATCGAGATTTACACACATATCATGCATCATAAGAAACTACAACTTACCACATTTGTGAGCATGAGAACAAGTGGTATTTGTTTTAATTGATTATTGGCTGTCAGTATTTTATTCCAGTATTTTACACATACATTTGGGCTTTATGGTTTTTGAGGATGACGTTTACTTACATGCCTTTTTTAAAAGTTGATTATTTATAAATGTTTTAATAAATCATTGCTTTCTTGTGATAATGGTGAACAGAAACCTGTTGGTTAATGTTTAACCTGTCTGTCAAAAATATTATAACGACCAAACAAATATGAGATTAAATTACATTAGGTATTTGAGTTTTAGGATGGAATTTCTTGAAGACAAAAGTTTCACCGCTGCATTTTCTATAAATTCGTTGCAATTCGAAGCTAAAATTATTGTCTTTATCCTACAGATTTGCCTCATCAGTTTTTTGCTTTGATATGAAAAATCGGCCAACAGATTATTTAAACATCAAGAACCATATAGCGCAATCTTGCCTAATGAGATTATAGACATGTCTTTAAGGGAACTAATCGACCGTTTATAGTCCTATTTTTCCTAATGAACAGTTACAAAATAAACAAAATTTAAAGTTACTTTACTTCTTGTTACACTAAACAGAATATTAAAGAGCGGATATAGTAAACGGAATAGTAATTAGTTAATGTGGATTGAAATCTTTCCCTACATTAACGCTTATCTTTCGCTTCATTGATGCAGTGGTGGACGGTAAATTGTAGTTATACCATCAAAGCGATGTATCGAAATGAAAAATAATAATATTCTCAAAGCAAAGGAACAAATATATTTCCGTTTATAAAAGAACACAAAACTCTACAGTAAGGTAAAGGAAATTCAATAGGAATAGTTTCCTTGTATTTTTTTTCAGTAAGACTGTTATCATGAAGCGATTTATTCCATGTGATTTTTCTCTCAAATGAGTGAAGTCTGACAGAAGCAGGCTCAGCTTACTGACATTTCTCCTTCCTTCTTCCCGTCTAACTCTTCTTTTCACGCACCCGCATTCCTCTTTCGTTCCGCGCATCCAGCAACTCTCCGCGCCTCTTCTGCATGGCGTAGCCAGCGTGTGCGTCTGTCACGAGAGGTTCCCTCTCGTCCCCCGCTTCTTTTTGCTCCGGCCACGCACCTCCCGCCTCGAGGTTAACTGGAGGCGTCTTTTGTGCCGACTGGATTCTTCTTGGATTTATGCTAATACAATTAGGACGCGCGAGTAGGAGTAGGAGAAGTAGGATGTAATACGTTTTCTGTCGCGCACGTGGGTTTACTTTAGGCCGCTGTCAAGAGTGATTCGAAATTATTTTCACGCTGCGTGCTCCATCTTTTACACCTTTCACGAGTGCGTTAATGTTCCCCGTAATGCGCAGATGCCTCTTCGGGCTTTCGGTTTCAGGAATGTGAAACGCGCCCTGTCCTGGGGCGGCTGGAAAAGACGGCGGCGACTGGAAGCAACTCTCGAGAAATGTACGGGTACAATTAAGCGGTGAAATGACGAAACCCTGCTGTCTTACTGCGTGTTAATGTTCAGGCTATTTTTTTTACGGCTTTAGGAGAGAATTCCTGAGTGGTAATGCTAGTTTGGGGTGTCGTCTGTAGTGTACATGAAAATTAATTTACGAAAGAATGAATTAGAAAAAGCTTTCCTATTTCTAAAGACCTACATCCTTGCAAGCACTGGCAAAACATATTGTGAACAAATTTTAACACAATACTAATTTGAAAATTGTTCTGAGGACAAATTGACAAAAAATTACAATAAAACACTGGATGTCGCTCTAATCAAATGGTCAATTCATCAGCAAACAACTCACAGCAATTCTCAATCATTCATGTCCATGTTCATTATCGCCGGAAGAAAAAATTTCCATGGAGTGATTACTGAGTTCTGAGAAACGTAAATGTGTTTAATATGCGTCTATGATGACGCAGCACCATCTTCTATAGTTATGCAAATACCACTCCCACATTCTTCAAGTAGGACTGTGCACACACATAAAGTATTTATGAACTCATGATTTCCGATTCTACAGTTCTAGAAATATAACCTTCCATTTTCGAGTAAAAAAAGGAACGAGATCTAAGAAGGCTACACTGTCACGTCGAGGAACAAGCTGACATGATGCAGAAGATCCGTATTCTCAACACGATAGGAATGCAAAGGGCTAACAAGACAGGAAGGATGCCATTCTCCGAAAGATACGAATCTCTTGAATAAAGGTCGTGTTCTCGACATATCCATGCGTGGAATTATATTCAGAACCAAACATAAATATAATCTATCGGGAGTTGTCAGATACAGCAGAGTCATTCTACAACTTCAACGGCACCTTAATCACAACGAAACAAAAGAACGCCGAAACAAAGGTGTTCACGTATGAGTCATGCCAGATGACAACATGAGTCATCGGCAGATTGGTAATACAACAAAACGAGATAGGTAGTCGATTGGACTTGCTAATATTGAGTATGCGAAAAGCTTATGTTGATCTCTGGCCGAAAACTAGTTAAGGGGCATTGAATAATGCAATGAAGGAGCTGAAATTTTACCCTCTGCATTATCGCGTATTCATGTGTTGCATGGCGTGTTTTGCCATTATTGGATCTGAAGATGAAAAAGTTTACAACCTCAGTGATTGGCTAAAGAAGGCTTGGGATAAAAAGAACGGGCCCAGATGCTCTTATCTTGTTTTCCAATTGTACTGTTCCATTCGAGGAAGAACTACATTTATCCCTACTTACAAAAAAATCCTCTGCTGGGATTTTGTTTACAGAGTGATTAATCAGAAAACCCAAAATTAACAACAGTTATTAGCCTCTTTTGAGAAGAACCTTACTTCAGACGTGTTCAATTTCACGTTACTCACTCCAGAATTTTGTTTAATGAGAGTCTCTAACAGCATTTTGACCTGTAAAATGTATGATAAAATATTAAAACTAAAGAAAAACAAGTGGCACTGCATTTGGTTTTTAAGAAATATACATATTGTTTGTTTTCTTTATTAGTGCAAGAATTTAATTCCTTCGTGGCATTTTGACAGGTTACCCCTACTTTAAATATAATACAGTTGAACTATTCATTTTGTCTCCCAGCTAAGTTTTAATGAAAATCAAATTCTCTTCCATTCCCCCCTACACTTTTCAATTTTCAGAAATCTAATAAAGTTATTTATTGATAGACGATTATGGATAGACGACATGGACTTCCAGCAATCATTTTGTTTCAGGTCCCGTAAGTTTTGTCCAATAATTTAACAATTAAATAATTTTTTCTAACGTTACAAATTGACAGATTTTCCAAATGAATGAAGTTCTATTTCATGGGAGAGCGTTTATCTTCTCTACATAAAATGAAATTTAGACAGAACATTGAAAAACTTCTATTACAATTTATTATTCCAATATTTAATTTTCTTAATTTTATTTTTTATAGACGTGGTACATAATAAACAATCAGACAAACAGTAAAAGTGGATCTTAAATTTAATTAAAATAAAATATGTCCATTACCTTATTAGTGACTTTTAGACGTGGAGCAATCAAAACGTATGAAAAATCTCTTTCTTTATGGCAATTCTAAGCTGGGCATTGATTTTTGAGACCACAGTCTGGCAGTTGTTATTATCCACGGGCATTTGGAAAGGTATTTTTTTTCTCACTTTAGTGGAAAAGGCAATGACACCGAAGCTTTTCGCGTCCTGGAAGTTTTCTTTCTCGCCAAGGAAATCTCGTTGAAAATGGTCTACCTGACAGAGCGCCCGCCGGGCGAGACCTCTTGTCCGCAGAGGTGTAATACGGGTGAGCTAGCGCTAGAATTTTTGTTCCACCCTGCCCGTACGTCCCACCAAACGGCCCTAAAGTTGCAGACAACTGCCTCCCAGCGCGCGCAGCGTCCGCCCGCCCGCCCGCGCGAAATCCGGGCTCCGGAGAGCGACATATGGGCCCGCGGGCGGCGCGCAAGGGTTGCTGGGGCGGAGGGGCGCGCGAAACACATAAAACAGCGCGTCGCGGGATCCGCCAGCCCTGAATAATGAAGGGTGGCGTCCGCCGCCGCCGCCGCCGCCTTCGTCGTTTGGAGCACTGGCTGTGGTGCGGCGAGGCGGCTCTGCATGGTGCGCCAGGGGGGCAGGGGGGGCAGGGGGTGATAGGGCGCAGCAGGGGAACACGAGGGGGCGCAAGATGCGTCGGCGGAAGAGGCGAGAGGGCAGGGAGGTGGGTGGCAGACGAGACAGACGAGTTAGTGGAGAGATGGTGCGAGCAAGAGAACGATGACGCTGAAGGGGGTTAGAAAGTGGGAAGTGACAAAGACGTGGGCAGGCCGGGAGAATAAGATAAGAGTAACTAGGTTAGAGGGTGTATCTCTAAATATGGGGGTTAGTTCGACTTCACGATCAATGTGACGAGCAATTTCTTCAGGAGAATTTTTAAGTTGATTTTTACGACGTTTGATTTTATTATACTTTTAGAAAAATATTGATTTTTTTTCATATCAACAGAAAAGTATCTAGGAAAATATTTAAATTGGTTCTACTTCTCCTGTACGTACCTGTCTTAAGATGGACAGAGGTAAAGAAAACAACTGTTTTAAAACATTTTTTCTAACAACGATAATAACCTTATAATAAACAAAAATAATTTTCTTCAGTCATCAAAATACCAACAATATTAAATACTTTAAACATTATGTTAAGTTTGCTTAGAAATTGAATTCGGGAAGTATTTTGAAAATGATTAGCTTTTAATTAGTACCAATTTTTAAAATATATTATTTCAATTAATATTGAAAGTTTCTCATATTTTATACCAAATCATCAGTAGAAGAAAACAATATTTACAGAACATGTACTTATAAATAAGATATATTTTATGGGTTTGAATAAAAATATATATTAGTTGAACTCTTGCGATTACACCGCACAAAAGAAAGAACAGTGAAAACGCTACATTAGAAACGTACTACATAGACTGCATCCAAAATCGAAAACCTCAAAAGTATTGTGTCATGTCGAGTAGGTCTTATTCTGCAGTGCTAATTAAATTAAAGTTACAAATTCTGGAAAAGAAAAATGAGTATTCACTGTGAATATAGAGTTAAGCGTGTTTCTGATAAGTATTGTAATGTCTATAAGACCTTTGTCCTAGCCACACACTATCACGTTATGCAATTATAATGTGCATTAATTACCTATTAAATAAAAAATCAAAAAACTCTGAAAAAGTAAATGAAAAAAGTTAATTTTAACCAAGATCTGTACATGTATGTAGTAGTGAAGCAGAGCAGGAAATATTGATATCCACCTGAAATTAAAAACGTAAATGCATCACATACTTGTAATTACAATCACTGACATTTCTTTGTAATTAAACACACTTGTCAAACGATTTTTAGATGTTCACTATCTACGAACTAATAGAAATCTCTACCTTCGCCTCGAACACAACAACCTCGTATTCCGACATTGACTCGCACTAAACGAAGCCATGATGTAATGGTATCTCAGAATCCGGGATGAAAGGACTTCTTTTGATGGATCTATCTCGCCCAACAAAACAATCAAGACAAGGTAGATTTTGTTCTTGAAAATGCGTACTAATAAATAGACACCGGAAAAATATGTAATATGAAATGTCAGAATATGTAATGAAAACAGTAAAAATATGTAATAAATATGTAAAACCGGATATAATATGTAAAATTAAAATACCCTAATTGTAAAACATATTTACAAAATACAAAGTTACATTTATAAAAAAATCCTAAACAAATTTTAAAAACAATTCAAACGTTTAAAAAATCATTTGATGGGCACAAATTGATGAACGCTTTGCACCATACGACTTTCCCGTCAGTGGCAAAACTTTCACCTATTGTTATTCAGTACCGTCGTTTAGCAGTCAGACTACATGCAATTGAAGCCATCGTACTGTGGCGTCGTTAACACGAGGGCCAGAACCGTTACGTCGGTGAAAGTGCGCTGCGGGGGAGGAAGGGGTTGAGCCTGAACCTCCGGGATTTTGCGGTCTGGCAGTTGACGCAGACAGCGTGGCAGAGCCAAAAATAACCTTAGGCTGTAAACTCCTAGGAAGCTGGCCAGCGAGCCCTCGCTTACCGACGGCAGGCGAACCTACCTAGGAAACTTGTGTGGTGGGGGTGTAGGCCCCAACTATTTAACGCGGCGCCATCTGCGCCCGCGTTCTCATTCAGTTTGCATCGGAGAGCCTAGTACGCGTACGTACAGGGAGTGTAGGAGTGTGGGTGAGATGTCCGGAGTGTAAGGGCCAGACGATCTCGAGTGCCTTATGCACGCGGTCCGCAGACGGCGACCGGTTTAAATTTTGGCATCAGGCCATGTGACGGTAATTGTCACGGGACGGAAGTCCGATAGCTCGCATCGCGCGTGGCTTTTTTTCTGCGGTAAAACAGAGTACTGGAAGGAAAAGGTTGCCGGAGTGTTTAAATTTAGAAATTTATTGTAACTAATCTGTAACTTTTCAATACACTATTTTTATTTTTGTTATTTGAATTTATTCTCATTTCACTACGTCACAGTACAAACTGGCGAAATCTACGATCAGCAACAATCATTTCAGCGTGTAGCATTTTCGTAGAAGTGTTACATGTCGGCGATAGCCAAATTTTCTCGGAAATTAAGATTAAAGGACACGAAACGCGGTGTCAGAGATACTTTCCGCACTTACACGTGAAAGTGATCTCAGTCACTGACGCGGACTTCCCGCCACTGAGATAACTGAAGCAGGCGCGCTGGACTGTGAGAACATCGGACCTCGGTATTTACTAGGCTGTCCGGGTGACACCGCGTCCATGGCGAAAGTGCCGACGTTTCGGTCGGACAGCCTAGTAAATTGTACTGACTCCGGCCGCGGAAGCCTACGCTCTCACATCGGACCTCGTCTTCATGTAGCATATCTCGAGTATGCAGCACGCACTAATAATGTTGGAACATGTGCTATTTTTTAAAAATACTTCTTTTCATAAAATAAGTAAAGTAATAGAACAAACATTATATTTTGTGAAATATGCAAAATGAGTAAAATATGTAATGTAGCAATAAATATGAAACGAAAAAAATTTGATATAGTGTTAGGACGGCGACAATTCGCCAAGAACACAATTTTTAGAATGGTAAGAAGAAAGACAAAGAACATGTAATTACACAAAAATCCAGCCTCTACTAATAAACAGATACGCGTTAATTCTACTAATTCTAGGATATTATGAAAACTAAGTATTTTTTACTTAACTTTGTCTTTAGTCTACGTTAGCTATTCCGCATCACTCCACCCTCTTCCCAGCTGCACCTAAAAGATATTTTTCAATTGTTTCTCATATTTTCGGTCACCTAATAATTGGACTATGAAATATGATTTTGAGAGTATGATACAAGGGTATAATATGGTGATATATGCAAATGTATAATTGAACAATGTCCGTTCTAAAACTATGTCGTTCTTGACAGAAGGTGTTTGGGCATTTCTGAAATTATGCAAATTTGAAAATGAGATAATTACCCACGTTTTTGATATCAGGAACTAACAATTTGAATTTTTCTTCCGAAAAATCTTAGTTACCGCATTACTTGACTTTCTCTATTTCGTTTATAGTAAAATTAGTGCGAAAAAAGTAAAATATCTTAGAATGCGGTTGTATAGAAAACTCTTTTCTAAACCTAAACTTGTCTTAAATACATAGATTATAGAACATTAAAACATGTTCTTTAGTGATTTATGTGTCATTTTAGTGTTTTGGTCAGCGCAATCCGGGTGACGAGTTTGACTCCATTCAGTAACACTGAATGAAAAGATAGGCACTGCACAATGGCGTAAGCGAAGCTTATGATATGGGAGGAAACTATACAAATAAGATAAGAAGTGTAATGCTATAAAGGAAATAGTATATTATACAGAAGCAGGTAAGACCAAGATCAGCAGATCGAAAATGAAATACAATATGGATAAAATTAATACGTCGGATCATTCCACTCTTCCGAACGTAAAGAGTTGTGGAAAGAATCGCTGCCGAAGAGGTAGAGGGAGACTCTTTTGAACAGTGGCGGCTCGTAAACTCAAATTGAATGAGAAGGTATCCCCAAGTACAAATATTATATTAATTTTCTGCGCCAGGCGCTCTCACATTCCTGTCTTTCTTCCGTTTTCCCCTTTAATTCACCTTCCAGTCACGGTCGCAGCTTCCAGCCGAAACGTTCCATTAGAGCGTGTTGTACGTCACCGTCACCGATAAAATATCGCAACTACGATAGTGCGCACCATGAGCAATATTGGATCCAACCGGTCATCCCGGAGCCCACCGCAGGTCAGGGCAGGGCCGTGGCGCCCAGTGTCCCGGGGACGCCGACGGCGGCCGAGGGGCAGCCAAGGGCGGAAGCGCTGGGTTGAGGGGGTCGCAAGGAGGGGGGGGGCGACACTCTCGCGCGTCACCCGGCGCCGTCGTCCTCTCAGCGCCGCCGGCCACGCGTCTTCGCGCCCCTGCCAAGACCTCTGCATTATTCACGCCCCTCGTTAACAAGTTCTCGTCGCCGCGCCGCGCCGCGCCGGGCCGGGCTGCACGCGGGGGCGGCCGACGCGGCGGCGGCGGCGAGTGGGAGGCGCGGCGCACAATGGGCCGAGGTCTGTCTCTGCGACTGGCAGCGAGCGAGCACGAGGGGCGGCACTGTCAAACGGGCTACCTCTCGTGTTGCTGAAGTTAGTTTCCGGTCCGACAAGTCGTCATTGGAAAGCTTTTCGTTTACAATACATCAAGCACTGTTTGTTTCCAGCGAGTCCGAGTCTTTGAGGAACCGTTACTATAAGTACCATCGTCTACTTCATCTTTCGCAGTACAGAGAGTTTTCAGTTTTGTAATGGCGGCGCCACACATGCAGCATTTGACGACGCTCGTCTAATCTCGACAACGTTGTTGTTGTTGTTGTTGTTGTTGTTGTTGTTGTTGTTATTGTTGTTATTGTTGTTGTTGTTCTTGTTTTGTTTTGTTTGTTTGTTTGTTTTGCGAATTCTAATCATTTAGTATCCCCCCTAACGAAGCGTTATTTCCTGGCACGTCTAAGGAAATGAATAAGCGTCGAGCTCTTCGGCTTCTCGGGATTACGCGAGTAGTCGCGTCATAGTCATGCGGCAACGTCTTCGGGCAGGATGCGAATTTGCGCTTTCAACGCACAGGCCGCGATACATCAATCACATGACTTAAATAGCTGTCTACTTACAAACGTAATAATTATTGTGAATAATTCGATGAGTGAAGATATTTTTTTTTATGCTTGAGGATTACATTGATTAACAAAATTTAAGTATTTTTACTTTAAAAGAAAAATGAGTGATTCTTACTGTCTTCATTGTACTGATTTCAAATTGTTTAAAGAATTTTTCCATCACGCTTGGTTTATGACTAATCCCGTGATAAATTTTTTGGCAATTTTGCTAAGCTGGAATGACTCTCACTTTCCTAAAATGCAAGTGAAATAGCCTTTCGTCTGTATTTCGCTTGAGAAAAATCTCTTCTGTGTTTCAAATAGTAGTCTGTCAACATAATTGGAAATTATTTTTCTGGGTGCGCCTTTCCATTTCAGAAATGTCATCGGGAAACCGTTTGCCATGTTTGTTACTGATAGCGGCGAGATTTTCAGGAAAGAAAGTAAGTTAGAAGTCCAAGATCTGTATTTTCAAAAACATATTACATTTCAAAGACAAATCATCTGCATATTTGTCAATCTAAAGTAGTAGTATGTTATGTGGACCTTTGATTTTCACCGTGTTATACGAACTGCAAAATACTAATGACAATTCTTTTAACCAGTCAAGTAATGAAACGTTTGTCACAAGGGATTTCGGAGGCCCAAATCTTATTCTGATTTTAGCATCGAAGTAACACTCGTAAGCTTTTTTAACTCGAGAAAACAAACTTCGCCTCAGTGCTTTTAAAGTGAACTCACCGTAAATATAGCGGAAATTATTTTATATCATTTACCCATTTCAGAGTCACGTTTCCCCATTTAATTCACTGCACTTACAATAAAAGACCTCCGGGCAATAACATCACATGTCACAATATGCAAGTTTTGAAAAAATGGAGAGTAAAGGTTTAGACATTGCATTCTACATATTGGGATAAAGAACATTAATTTATGAATTGCATTACCACCTTGCGGCAAATCTTTAAAATAATAACCCAACCTCTAGATACAACTATGGGAAATCGTAAAACACTAATTTCTCAATTTCTTCAGACATGTGGCATAGCAGGTTATTGCCCCTAGGTCTTCAATTGAAGTCACAGCTCAAGAAAACACAGCCCCATTTAACCTTTACAGAAAGCATTATATCCCTTCACAAACGTCGCACTGCCGTGTGAGAAAAAGTTATTGTTGTCTTGACATGATCTGCGAAATGTTACAAACTTCTTGCCGATTGGCCGAAAAAAAAGGATTATAAGAACGGAATCGATACTCGATACTTGCAAATGTAACTAGTTTCAATGTCGTGTATAAACCTTATTTGATACAGGACTTAGCCAGAGATATAGATAAATATAATAAAGAATATGCTATTTAATTAACAATTAAAAATGACTGGATTACGAGAGCGTTTGTATTATTGAATTAAAAGTATTATAATCAGTCTCATCAATTTTATGACACAAAAATAATGCTGATCAATGCAATTATTCTTACGAGAGAAATATTTGAGAATAAAAGTAAGAATTAATATCATGACTGATATAAATATCAAAGAGCAACTGGAATAAGATGAATGTATTTTATTATCAAACGAGTAATAAAATCTCAATACAATAACGCAAAATTGTTTTGTCAACATTAAATAATTGTGGTAAATATCTGTGTATTCGAAAAAATCTATTGTAACATCGATTTATTTTGAAATGCTTAACTTTCTAGCTTCATAGTGTTCAAATCAAAATATGAAACAAGTAAACCAAGAGAAAGGGGAATGTTGCCCTTAGACATTAGTAGAAAAAGGCCTATAACATGCAATAGAAATAATTGAAGATAAAAATACTACTATAAATGAAACTGAAGCAACAACAGAAAATGATGCAGTTGTATTTCTTAAACTCATTATGAGAGGTAGGGCAAGGCGGGACAAGACCGAGTATGGTTGGTATGCACTAGATAGACGTCAGCAAACAGAGTGGGAATAGAATTCTTATCAAAAAGGTCATACGAAATTAATGTCGGAACAAAGCTGTTCAGTTCAGTTTGATATAAACAAATGTAAATATATCCTCCATAAAAATTACAAATTTGATTATACTTGATGTTTTTCACTTAAACACGTGAAAAAAGTACCATTATTGGTGTTAGTGTTACCCTCGTTACGCAAAACACGGGCAACTCCATGTCACCAGCCGTCTAATAGACGATTGTGATAAATAAATGCCCGTGTAATGGCGGGTTTCTTACGATAATACTCAGGTAATTGTTTTAAGCATCGCCTCTGAGAACTCTGATACAAATAATGTATTAATAATCATGAGTGTATTACGTAAGGTTTATCAATGGTAGAAACCTGTTAGTGCAAAATTCTGAAATATATTTTGGTGAGAAGAATGGAATGATGTATATGCCCCGTGAAGCTATTAATTATTTAGAACCAAACAATACAATTTTCAAAACTGCAGTCATTTGTAGTCCATGAAACAATATTTATAAAGGCAACGACAAATCACTAAAACTGCTATTCTACACAATATAGTAAAACAAAGAATGGAATATTTTGTTATGGGCTAGCTTTTGTGTGTTAAATTAACCGAAAACATGGCTGCGTAATTCGAAAAGTTAAAAGAAGAACTCACATTGAAGAAAAGTAACAAAATAGAATACATACACACAATATTTAATATGTTTACCATAACTATGTATTCATGCTCAATAATGATTCAAATTTATGATCAAAGAAGATTTATTTCCACAAAAACCAAGTGTCAATTTCATGATTGATTCTTTGGCTGGAAAACTGGACAAAAGCGATCCAGTTAGGGGAATCCAAACATCGTAGTACTATAGTAATCATAATGCAATTTGCATAATTAGTATACACTTACTCTAAGTTTTTTAAGAACAGATAACCCAATATCCTTGTTTTCTGTCTGGTTGTTCATCCTTTATTCCTTAAATTTACATTCACTAACTTCTTCCACTTAATTATTTTCCTTTACAGTCTGAATACTATGTGCATGTTTTCCAAAGCAATCGATTACTAATCGAGTTTTAAAATAATAATTTCAAAATTTCCATTTTTTTCTCTTAATTGAGCGTTTGGGCCCACAGCGCGGCGTCGCGAGACGCGCAGCGGCTGCGAGGGCGCCCCGCGCTTTCGTTGTTATTACCCGCCCTTGCGCGAGCCTCGGCCGCCCCCGCCGCCGCCCCGCCGCCG
>BOPP01000112.1:1453212-1464925 GCA_017312745.1 Gryllus bimaculatus | reverse complement strand
GCCGCTGGCCTTCCCGGTGCCGCCCGCCGCTGCCCCGCGCGCCGCCCGGCCGCTCCGCCGGACCGCCAGCCGCGCCCGCCCCGCCGGCCGGCCGCGCCGCCGCCCCGCGCCAAGCCCGCCTGCCGCCGCCGTGCCCCGCCGCCGCCGCCGCCGCGCCGCGCCCCGCCGGCCGCCGTCCGCGCCGCCGCCCGCCAGCCGCGCGCCGCCGCCGCCGCCCGCGCCGCCGCCGTCCCGGCCGCCGCCGGCGCCGCCCCGTCTACGCCCGCCGCCGCCCTGCCCGCCGCCAGCCGCCCCGCCCCGGCCGCCGCCCCGCCGCCGCCGCCGCAGCCGCCCCGCGCGCCGCCGCCGCAGCCGCTTTCGCGCGCCGCCGCACCCCGCGCCGCCTAGCCGCCCCGCCCGATCGCCGCGCCTCGCCATCACCGGCGCCGCCCCGTCGCCGCCGCCGCCCCGACGCCCGCCCCACGCGACGACGTCTCGCCCGCCGCCGCTGCGCTGTGCTAGCGCCGTCCGGCCGTGCAGTTGCGTACCTGCCGCGCATGAAATATGGAAGCTAATTGAAGCCGCGAGGACGCTCAGCGGCCGCGGGAAACAACCCGCCCTTCCCTGGTCCTGATGCTCCCTGCGCCGTTTGCTGCCCTGGCGGCCGGTCAACCAAGAAGGGTCGTTCTCTACTGACTATGCGGTTGTTCAAATGCCATACTCGCAGATAATGCTGCTGCGTCACCACCTGAAATGTCTATGGAAATCGTCAGATGGCTCTATCGGCGATTCATTTGCAATCCTCGCTTTCACCGGCCATTTCCAAAATATTTGACAAGTAACTGCCTCTGAATTTTACAGATGCATCACGTCTGCCATACCTTTCTTTCTAAAAACATCCAACTCACTTTCAACGGCCAAGCCTGCATATCCCACTTGCCAGTATGTATTCCACGCCTAGCGCTACATTCACGCCACGTACTTTAGTCTTCCGTCCGTGCGCATAAAAGCAATCAGCAGCTCGTCCTTCATTCACCATTACAGGCGCATTCATTTTCTTCCATTTTTGCTGTCCGTCTCAATCTAATTTTTTTAAAGAAGCAAGTTTTTTCAACTACCGCTTAAAAAATATTTTTTCTTCTCCACTATTTCAGTTAGAAATACTCCAACAATCATCTTCTTTGTCCATCCCTCTACCTATGGTTTGCACGTTGCTTTCCGCCCAACGCACGAGCGTCTTCACTTCCACATCGTCCCAAACCGAACTTCTTTGCAGATTGACGCCCGCTCCAGTGCGCCCCATGCCGCCCGCACGCCACGTATACCCTTCGTCCACGGCCCCGGGTGCGCCTTCGGCGCGGGCCGGCGGAGGCGCGCCCGAGGACGCGCCGTCCCCTGCGCCAACACCGGCCCCGTGCGCATTTGAGCGCTGAATTAGCGCGGCAAATTGGTCCCCCGATTCGGTTCCCTGTTGTTGCGAGATTTCCAAGTGCCCTCCGGCCCGACTCGCGACTCCGAATCAATTAAAGACTGTCCTCGGGGGAGTTTGAGACCGCAGCGCGTGGTGAAATCTCATCAACCGTCCGGAATGAATATTACACGGTTTTACGTCGGGCCCCGACGACCGAAGCCAAACAAAGGTTGTGTTTATTCGCTGGCGGAAAAGTCCGTCTTTGTTTCCCCGGATGGTAGAGGGATGTCTTTAGTCCCCTTCTTTCCATCGACTGCTGGGGTGAGTTTGAAGCGTGCATTTTGTCGTTTGTGAAAAATTAATTAAGTCTCTGATATGCACGAAATAGGTGTCATCTTAAAAGAAGGGTCGGGTTTGTTTGCGAGTGCGTTGGAGGAAAGGTTTATGGCTTTACCGCACGTGAAAAAAATGGAAATGCATGCAAAGAGCGATGTCAAAAGGGCGGTATGCTGTGAAGGAAGAAGCATAGGAGGCCTACACAGCAGTATACTGAGATAAATGAAACATTGCATTCGCGGCAATGAAAAGATCTAGAGGGAAAGACTTCGACGGATTTTCGACTTCACCCCAAAAGAAATCGTCAAAAGGTCGTAATTTTGATGGCAAACAAATTGAATTAGGATAGGTATTTTCCAAACAAGTAACGGAAATTGGCGTCAAAGGAGATATCTGTAATATTAAGCGTATTGGTGTAATAATCCGTAATAAAAAAAATAATTATAACATATCGAAACGGAAATATGAGTATTTTACTAATGAAATCAACCTTTCTCGCAGTCCCTCTAAACTCTCCACTTTGAACAAATTCCAAACATGTACTTTGCATGAGGAAATGAAGTCAATGCATACATTGTAAAATTGAAGGGAATGGAAGTTAAAACCTCAATTATTTTTGGCCCTCTGCCGTTTGATTTGCTATAGTTGAGGGTGGTCAGGTGCTGTAGGGATGAAATGACATAAGTTTTGAAAAAATTGCGCACGACAGGATGCTAACTTAGTGTTAATTGTTTATATGGATTCCGAAATAACCGAACTTTTCGAAATGCAACGAAAATCCTCAAAGGAGAGACATCCTTTCTCACATTATTCTCGTGAAAATGTATCGTGATTTCTTGTTGCTTTGTTTCCAAAGCCAGCAGGGCTGTTATTTATTCATTAACAATGAAAGATGAGCTCGTTCTGAATAGACGCCTCATTTGGTTATGAACGCATATGCTGTGAGCTGTACCTGCAAGGGCTTTATTAATTAGGTACTGATTTTCCTGCTCAGGAGCTAAACTAATCAACGACTGAGTCTTGCGGGAGGAGCTTAGCGTGATTTTAAAAAAACCGTACTCCAGTTATTCCTGGGAATTGGATGTAGGTTTTTAATTTATTTTCGTGCCGCCCCCACGCGACGCCGCCCCCACGCGACGCCCCGCTGCGCTGTGCTGCGCCGTCCGGCCGTGCAGTGCGTACCTGCGCGCATGAAATATGGAAGATAATGAAGCCCGCGAACGTCAGCGGCGCGGGAAACAACCCCGCCCCTTCCTGGTCCCTGATGCTCTTGCGCCGTTGCTGCCCTGGCGCCGGTCAACAGAAGGGTCGTTCTCTGACTATCGTTGTTCAAATGCTACTCGCAGATAATGCTCTTAGCGTCACCTAGAAATGTCTATGGAGTCGTCAGATGCTCTATCGGCGATTCATTTGCAATCCTCCTTTCACCGGCCATTTCCATATTTGACATAACTGCCTCTGAATTTTACATCATCACCTCTGCATACCTTTCTTCTAACTCCACGACTTTCAACGGCCAAGCCTGCATCCCCACTTCCAGTATGTATTCCACGCCTAGCCTACATCACCCACTACTTTAGTCTTCGTCGTGCGCAATAAAAGCATCAGCGCTCGTCCTTCATCACCATTACAGCATTCATTTTCTTCATTTTGTCTCCGTCTCAATCTATTTTTTTAAAAGCAACTTTTTCAAACTACCCTTAAATTTTCTTCTCCACTATTTCAGTTAGAAACTCCACAATCATCTCTTTGTCCTCCCTCTACCTATGGCTTTGCACTTGCTTTCCCAACCCACGAGCGTCTTCACCTTCACAATCGTCCCAAACCGAACTTATGCAACGACGCCCGCTCCTCTGCGCCCCAGCGCCGCCACGCCACGCCACGCCACGCCCCTTTCCACCCCCGGTGCGCCCCGGCGGAGGCCGGCGGAGGCCGCCCGAGGCCGCGCCGCCCCTGCGCCAACCCCCGCCCCGTGCGCTTTGACGCTGAATTAGCGCGGCAAATTGGTCCGATTCGTTCCCTGTTGTTGCGAGATTTCCAAGGCCTCCGGCCCGACTCGCGACTCCGAATCAATTAGACTGTCTCGGGGAGTTTGAGACGCGCGCGGGGTGAATCTCATCAACCGTCCGGAATGAATATTCACGTCGGCCCCGACGACGAAGCCAAACAAAGGTTGTGTTTATTCGCTGGCGGAAAAGTCGTCTTTGTTTCCGGATGTAGAGGGATGTCTTGGTCCCCTTCTTCCATCGACTGCCGGGTGAGTTTGAGCGTGCTTTTGTCGTTTGTGAAAATTATTAAGTCTCTGAATATGCACGAAATAGGTGTCACTTATAAGAAGGGTCGGGTTTGTTTGCGTGCGTTGGAGGAAAGGTATGCTTTGACTCACTGAAAAATGGAATGCAGCAAGAGCGATGTCAAAAGGCGTCACGCTGTCAAGGAAGAAGTATAGGAGGCCTACACAACAGTATACTGAGATAAATGAAAACATTGCATTCGCGCAATGAAAAGCGTCTACAGTGAAAGACTTCGTGGATTTCAACCTCAAGAAATCGTCAAAGGTCGTAATTTGATGCAAAAAAAATTGAATTAAGGATAGGTATTTTCAAACAAGTAACAAAAATGTGGCGCTCAAAGAGATATCTTAATATTAAGCGCATTGGTGTAATAATCCAGTAAAATAATTATAAAAATATCGAACGAATATGCAGTATATTAGTAATTAATCAACCTTTCTCGCAGTCCTCCACATCTCCAGTTTTTGAACAATTCAAACACGTACTCGTGAGGAAATTAAGTCAAATCACACATGTAAATTGAAGGGAATGGAAGTTAAAACCTCAATTATTTATTTGGCCCTCTGCATTGATTTCTGTAGTTGAAGGTGGTCAGAGATGAAATGACAGAAATTTTGAAAATTATCACGACAGGAAATGAATAACTTAGTGTTAATGTTTATCATGGATTCCGAAATACGAACTTCTCGAAATGCAACGAAAATCCTTAAAGAGAACATCCTTCTCCATTATTCTCGTGAAAAATGTAACGTGATTCTTGTTGCTTTTTCAAAGCAGACATGTTATTTTCATACATAAAGATATACTGAATAACGCCTCATGTTGGACAGTATTCTGTGAGCTACCTCCACGGCTTTATTAATATTATTTTCTGCTCAGGAGCTTAACTAACGACTGAGTCTCGGGAGAGCTTACGTGATTTAAAACGTACTCCATTATTCCTGGAACTGGATGTAGGTTTTTAATTACTTTTCGTCACTTTTTGCAACTTTTTGACGCAGATCCATGAGGAATAGTGTTCCTTAATAATTATGAACATTGTAATATAAAGTGTTCATGGTGAATTGAATGTGAAGCGTGTAGAAACAATTTGATGCCAAATCTTCTCCTTTACGAGAACACATTTTGCTCTCTTCAAGAGGAGACCTGATTTCGAACATGTAGTGAGCCACCGCGTTGACCCTCACACCACGGGGCGCTCCAACTTCAGCGTTATTCCAGTCTTGATTCCATTTCACCCATATTCTGTGTTATTTCACTGCACCAATTCACTTTGCATTGCTCATCCGACACATCAACGAATCTGGCTGGTCTTACTTTATCTCATCGCTTTCACCTCCATCGTGATTCACAGTTCCTGAACAAAACCAAGAAAAAGAAGAGTACTAAAATTTTCTGGAACTGATGGTAAGTTTTAGTTTGCATCGTGTCTGAATGTAGAATAAAAAATATTCGTCATTCTTGAGAATAAATTAGAATCCGAAAATAGTTTTGAATCGTTAAAGCGGTGACGCATTGGCGACCTTGTTTGAAGGCTAAAAATGTTTTTGATCAGCGTTTATAGTTTTCTGCTGGAATTTTATATCAGATGATTTATTTTTCTCTATAATTTTTATATTTTACTACGATACCTACTTTTTAATTTAAATTCAGTTCTAGAGTACGTCTGCAACCAATTCATTTATATTTGAAAATGCCAATCCGAATTATTTATTTAAACTTTATTGCAGTAAATCACATTTGTAACCATGTCTACAACGAATACGTCTGATTGATAGAGATTTACAATCTGAATCGCATCACCTCGCGGCTGTAGGGTTTATCCAACGGCTTCCTGATTGGAGCCAAATCACATCAAAAAGAACATGATCTAATGCAGATTTCCCCGCTCAGGAATAAATAAGCCTCCGATCACGAAGGCGCATAGAGTTACCGCGTGTACGATGCCGCAGTTCCGAGTGCTGCAGTGGCGGCGGCCACCGCTGAATTAGAACGGCCGCGTTCGCATCGTCGTCGCCGCCACCGCCACCGCCACCGCCACCGCCAACGACACCGCCGCCGCCGCCGTCACCGCCATCACCACCGTCACCGTCGCCGCCATCTCTANNCCGCCGCCACCGCCGCCGCCGCCGCCGCCGTCACCGCCATCACCACCGTCGCCGTCGCCGTCGCCGCCGCCACCGCTGTCGCCGCCAACCGCCGCCGCCGCCGCTTCATCCGCCGTAAATCTGCATCGCCGGTGGCGTAGTCGCCGCCGCCTGATAAGCGCAAGAAGAACAGCGAGGCGGCATGCAAGACCGCACCGCGCCGCCGGTACTTCCCCTGCTCTTGGCTGACCTCCAGTCTTCGAACGTGTGTTGCGAACATGAATCTCGTTTCGGATAAGTTGTAGCCGCAAAGACTAAAGGCGAGAGCATGATGTATTGGCTGATAGAACCATTTTGTAAGCTCGTCTGAGTCTGTAGTGCAGTTGACTGCACGCTGCATACAACCAGGGATTGTTGAGCTGAGTTCGATGTTCGCCATGATTGTTTTCGCGACGGAGGGTAATAACAAACTTCACATTTCTTCAGAAATAAGAAGGGGAAGAATAAGAAACTATTTCCCAGAAAAACATTGAAATATTCAAATAATATAATCACGCTTTTCAGTCATCTCTATTAAGCCGTAAGAATGAACACAAAAATAAATATTAAGCCGCCAATGCGTTATTTTTATACTATGGAAGAAAATAATGTATAGTTGACATAACAATCCTTGGAAAATATTTGCGATTTTCCTTTATTGCTGAGCTTCGTTTTCTGTAGGAGGAGAGATATATCCCATCGCTTAGCTGATCGTCATAAAACATTTTGCACAATAGCGACACTAAAAATAACGTGTTGTAGATTCAGATATCCTACGATTTATTTATTAATTTATTTTTTTATGTAAAAGAGTTTATTGTGAAAATGTACTTCTACACTAACAGAAATTTTACCAAATTATTTGAAATTTTAAGTTTAATAGTTATTATTAATCTAAAATGCGTCTCATTGTACAAAGTTTCTCCCTTGTCACTGAGCATTTAAATTGCATGTTCAGAGATAACGTAAAATTTGTATACAATGTGTATTTTAAAAATACACTTTTTTACGGCGTTGGAAAAGGTTAAACAATCCCATGTACTGAAATGTTACGAACGTGTAAGAAATTATTACACTATTCTTGCTAGTTGTCAAACTAAAAAAACTCAAGATCAATTTACTTCAACACAAAGCAATACACCCTTCATAAATGAAAGGGCAGGAAGATGTCGGTATACAACGTACCTTCACTTCTCCTTGTTCTTTTTATCGCACGCTGGATTAGAAATAAAAGAAAAAGGCAACATTTGGAACATTTGGAAGCAAATAGTAGAGCTACAACAGCACACGCTTTGTTGCATTATTTCTAAATTTTGAAATTTTCGAAAATTCAGACAATTTAACGGAATTGAGACCTACGCCATTCTTTTAAGCGTCCTTTGCTCTACGCGTGGAAGAAAATTAAATACTTTTTTTAGCGGTTTTATAAGTTGCTTTCACTTCAAGACCAAATTACGCGAAAACCACTCGTATTTACAAATAATTCTATAAGACCTTTCTCAAAGATTTTATTTTTTTTAAACAGATAATACAAAAAATTTTATCTTTAATATTGTAATTTTGGAATGTTAATTGTTTGTAATTTTCGAAAATACAGAGAGTTCTCCAGAAATGGGACTAGCAATATTTTTACCGCCCATCGATACGTAGGAGGATTACATTTAGAGAGAAAATTGAGAGCCGTTTTTGAGATAATATTTGATTAAAAAAATTAAAATTACTTACATTTCACGCAAAATTTCATGAAAACTACCCATATTTTCAAAAACCTTTACACGACCTATTTTCATGATTTGTCTTTGAACAACATATTTTATTAAGAAACAAATATATCTTCAATATTGTAGTTGTAGGAAAATGTTGAAACAAATTGTATCTTTTGGAATTTTCAAAAAATCAGGGATTTTAACAAAAATTAGACCTGCGCCATTCATTTAAGCGTCCTTTGCGCTATCTGAGGGCAAAGTTTTAAATAAAAATGAATGTCATAGTTGAGAAAATTTTGAAAATGTTGAGGCATCACGTAAAGTATCTTCTATAATCAAAATATCTGTGACTAACATACAGGGTCACGAGTTTCTTTAAATGAATCGGGGAATATCAATTTTGGAGACAATCGACTGAATTGTTTTGGAGGTAGCTTAACCACACACGCACACACACGCACACACACGCACTCACACACACTCTCACACACCAAACACACAAATAGGCTTACAGCCGGGCAGACACGTGGTCAGACGTTTTGCCATGAATCGATTTTTCAGTGTCAAGGACCCACAAAAATGGATTCTCACTGCACAATGTATTAAAGGAAGTGATTTACTATATACATAGATACAAGATTTATCCTTTCTTTGCCTTGAAGAGATTTTCTTCAGATAATTCGCCGTTTCCGGCGCACGATTACAATACTTTTTCTCCTGACTTCACATTATCTTCAACTGATAAAAACTACTCGTATGTAATCATCGGCGAAAACGGATTTTACACGAGAATATTTCAGACGAAGTAACAAATCCACACACACACACACACACAAACACATACAAAATCCTCTTGCTTCTGATTAAATGAGAGCTGCAGAAACCGTGCGCGGATAATATCCTGTTTGTTTCAAAACCATTTCATAATAATGCCGCAACGACAGTTTTGTCAACCGAACTTGCTAATGTAATTATTAATAGAATGCTTAATGTATAAACAAACATACCTGCGAGTCCAATCATTTCCTAAGCTCTATATCTTGCCTCACTGAAGCTTTCCAACGTACTGAGTCGTCCCACCACATTATAAAGCCGGGAGTACCAACCTTGTTGCCAAAAATAAATTTCAATGTTTCGCTAGAATATATATAGAAAATATTTGCATATAAAAACATAAAGAAAACAGTTGGATTTAATATCCAGATAAAAATTGTATTTAAAATAACTGCAATTGTAATAATTTTTCGTAATAAAAAATTGAAAGTATAAATGATGGCATTAATTAGTACGATGTTCGTAGTTTTTGCCTCCGAGCTGAATGATATAAGTCAAAAAGCTACGTGTATGAAAGAGAAGCAATTCACAGCCAAAGTCCATCAAGCCAAAGCAAATTCATCAAAAAAGGATGTACACAAAATGAATTTTAATAATATTGTATTAGAATAATTATTGACAATTGTTTTTATATTTCACTATATTTATGCGCTTTGATAGAAAAAACATGGAGATCTGAACATCATCACTGGGATGGTTAATCTAAGTTGAACCTTTAAATAACTCGGAATTACCCTCTCTCTAAAGGACGAAGTGCCAATGACATTTCTAAGAAGATAGAACGGGGTGATAAAGCAATTAAACTCTCAACTCTGGAATACAACATTACTACACGAAAGAATGCCTATCCATAAAACCCTAGTACCCATAATGTACCTATAGACCGGAAACACGGCAATTGAACAAAATGAATGAGAGCAGGTTGATGGCACTTGAAATTGATTATTGGCGAAGGAGCTGCCACGTGTCTAAGTTGGAACACATACGAAATGAAACAACACGACACATAATGAACATAGAGGACAGTATTTTCAATAAAATTGAAACTAAACGGCTGAATTGGTATGCCTAATATGGAAACGTTGCATAAAAACGTATTACTTATAAACATTACTTCTCTATAATCGACTTCCTCTTCTATATTAATATTCAAGTACTGTGGCATTTACTCTGTGTAGGGGAGGTCATTCTAACTCTGCGAACTGGGTTCGGAACTCACCGCCCCAAACCTACGATTAAGGCGACCTTCAGTTGGCAACCTGCCGGCGCACAGTGACTCCGCCTTCATCAAACGGCTGCGGCGCAGCCACCGATCGCTCCCTCGCCCTCGCCCTCGCCCTCTCCTTCCATTCGGACGAATAAGGAACTACATAAGGGTATGGAAACAGATTGGCCATGTAATTAAATCTTTCTCTCCTAAACGCCGGTGCACAGAACAGAACCGAGTCACCTATTATACATCCGTACAAATTAACTCGAGACAAAATACGCACGCACAAAATTGTTAGAAAATATTATGGAGTATTCTGGTAACAAAAAAGTATTACTAACAATCTCACTTTTATTATGGCTAACCATTGCGATATTCTGGAGCCCAAACTCAAGAACGACTTCCTAAATTCCTTCCAATCTACTACTAAAGTTTTAGAAAGTATTTAAACTTAGAAGTGTAAAATAAAAATTGAATTGTCTGTAGCTATTTTTAAGTTGTGAAACAGTTTATTCATATATCGCCGAAGAAAGTAATGAATAAAACAAATAACTTTTTTTTACGTTCTGTACAAGATCACTGTACTTATCTTTTCCAACAACATCACACTACGCAGTTCAGAACGTTTTATTATGTATTGTATCATTAATTTACCATTCGTGCAGAGAAAGAAAACTATGGAGCCTTTGAGGGGTGTCAGTGGATTTGCTAAACACACAGAGAATTCTAAAAAATTAAAAAAAGAACGAAATAGTTTCAATTTTGAATGAAAACTTTAAAAATTTGATCGTGCTATTTTCCATATTCCTTGACAGGGTGTCCCGAATGAATTCTCTCTGCATCACAGCACTGAATGCTCAGTGCGTCACTGCTTACGATAAAGCTGATGCTTCAGCAAGACTCCAAGGAAAGAAAGACCACGCCGTTAAATATTTGTTGCTCAAGATGCGTAATGAAACAGCAACGTTTTTCATATTCTTGACATGTAAAGAACTATTGTATTGTAAATTGTAAATATAATTTATATTATACTTATGTTACTGCAATATTCGTGAAGACTGTTTTTGATAAAATATATAATTTATAGCACTGCTATTCAAGGATATTTTACTCGTTCTCGAGCAGTGTGCATGCTATTGTTTTAGCTGTATTTCATCAGCAGCATCTGTTGTTGCTGCAGACCACTAGTCTATTCAAGAGTCGAGCCCTTCATTTGAAAAACAACACATTTCGGCATTTTCTTTTATATTTTCGAAGTATCTCAGCACGCACGTACTGATACTCGTGTCTTGCGAGTTATTAGACTGAATGTGAAAATTCGACTCGCGACGAATCACTTTATTAACTTTACTTTATCATCGTATCAAATTCCTATCCATTATAACCAAGGGCCATTCCTTCTATTCTGAATACCAAGGGCCTCGTTCTCAGCGAATCATTCCATCAGCTTAAGCGCTTCCTTCGCTTTCAAGTCTTCCAATTCCATACTTTTCGACTGCTTACGTGTTTAGTCTCATTTCCACTCCTACCCCCAACGCTTCACCATATCCTCCCCTACTAAACCATTACCATTGTCCGTGTTGCCTTCATGATTATGATTACGCTGCCGTCAATTGGTGTTGCTTCCGTCAGCACATCTCAAACGCCACCACGTTCTCCGTCACCATCGTGAATGCTGCCTGAGCCTTTTCTCCATGGTTAGATATAATCTGGAGACTTCTGGCGTACTGGATGTCACGAGAACGCTGTAGCGCGTGGTAGCGAAACCAGGAGGCAGCGAATGCAGCGGTGTCGGCGAGGGGTGGGAGTGGGGGTGG